>PJEM01016947.1:0-23819 GCA_004023845.1 Helogale parvula | reverse complement strand
CAGTATTCAGTAGTCTCCCTTGATCTGTGTCCCTCACTCTTCCCCGCTCTCTTTCCCCCTTCCTCTCCCCATGGTCCCCTGCCAGGTCTCTCCTGTTAGACCTATGAATGCAAACATATGGTATCTATCCTTCTCTGCCTGACTTATTTCGCTTAGCATGACACCCTCAAGGTCCATCCACTTTGCTACAAATGGCCATATTTCATTCTTCCTCATTGCCATATAGTACTCCATTGTATATATATACCACATCTTCTCGATCCATTCATCAGGTGATGGACATTTAGGCTCTTTCCATGATTTGGCTATTGTAGAAAGTGCCGCTATGAACATTGGGGTACATGTGCTCCTATGCGTCAGCACTTCTATATCCCCTGGATAAATCCCTAGCAGTGCTATTGCTGGGTCATAGGGGAGTTCTATGGATAGTTTTTTGAGGAACCTCCATACTGTTTTCCAGAGCGGCTGCACCAGTTTACATTCCCACCAACAGTGTAGGAGGGTGCCTGTCTCTCCGCACCCTCACCAGCATCTATAGTCTTTTGATTTGTTCATTTTAGTGACTCTGGTGTGAGGTGGTATCTCAGTGTGGTTTCGATTTGAATTTCCCTGATGATGAGTGACGCTCAGCATCGTATCATTAAGAGTCTCTTATGGTTTGTTTCCTTCTTTATTTTGCTCCCCTCCAAATACATTCATATGTTCTGTTTTATGTGTAGTATCACACACACACACACACACAGCCAGTAAATTTTTAAATAATGTGTTGCAATTGCATTCAGAAACTAAAATGATTATGATGGGAGCAAAAAACCCACAGATTTTTGAAAGAATGTTTCACATCTCATTGAAGCACATGTTTATTGTGTGTTGAAAGCTCTGACCATCACTGCCACTCAGTTACCCAGGCTGATGGAACAGACCTCAGCATGTGCATGTGCTTGTGGAGGAGGGGAGTCAATCCATAGAGGGTTCTGGAAGTTAAATGCACAGCACAGACAACAAATCCATACTTTACCTCACACACAATGGTCTAAAGAAGTCTCCTGGTCCTACTGAATGCAAGTTCAGAAAGTGTAACACCAGAAGGGGCCAGACAGTAGAAATGTAGAGTCATTCAGGGAAGCACGGTGCTTTCAGGGAGGGCAGAGTCACTCCCTCCTGCCGTGTGCCATGTCACTCAGTCTCTCTGTGTGTCCTCAGCTGTAATAGGGTCCCATGTTACAGGCTCATCGTGAGGGTTACGTGTCTTGTCCATGCAACATGCTGAGCTCAAGGCCCACTTGAGGGGTGCACTCAGGCGATGAAAGCTGTTGTGGGCAAACACTTGAGAAGACAGGATCACGCAAGGATGAGAAATACCTGCTTTGTGTTCCCTCCAGGTGTGGCCAGTGAGGCGGAGCTGCAGGTGATCCAGCCAGACAAGTCGGTGTCTGTGGCAGCCGGAGAGACGGCCACACTGCACTGCACCATGACTTCCATGATCCCCCTTGGGAAGATCGAGTGGTTCAAGGGGACAGGGCCAGGCCGGGAGTTCATCTTCAGTTTCAGAGGAGGAGAACTCCCCCCACCGCCTCGAGTAACAAAGGTTGCAGACGTAACAAAAAGAAACAACACGAACTTTTCCATCCGCATCAGTAACATCACCCCAGCAGACGCCGGTACCTACTACTGTGTGAAGTTCCAGAAAGGGACCCCTGATGTGGAGTTTAAGTCTGGACCCGGCACCCAGGTCACCATGAGCTGTGAATATGGGTGGGTCTCTTTTGTCCCCTGGTTATGATAAGTCAGTAAGAATGCACTCCACTGTCTGAGCAACAGATAAGGATCAGGCGCTGTTGTAAGTGCACCTGAATCAGTCCATTCCACAGATCAGGAAAGTTGAAGCCTGGAGAGGTCGTGCGATTTGGTCACATACCCACGACTGGTAAAGTCTGGGAAAAAATGGAATCTCAGTCATTATGCTCCACACTCTTCCCTTGTACAATCTGATCGGCTCCCTGGAAACTCCGTGAGCAAGAGTTCATTTTCTAGACTCAGCTCTCCAGATTCCATCTGTTACCTCTGTTGCTACAAGGTCTTCAGCTGTGGACACCTACAGGGACCCCTCCCCAGAACGGTTTGCAGTGGAGACTCCCAGAAAGAACCGGGCGGTGGCAGTCACTGTTGGCTCCAGAAGATGGAGCTCTTGTTCTGTTTGACAAGAAGGCTGGAGGCCACCAGAAGTTCCCCTGGGATGCAGTCAGGGGAGAGGAGCAGCCCCTTGTTTCTGTCAGACTCAGTCTCCTCATCTGTAAAATGGTCATTATCGTGGACTCCTCTTAGGAGAGAATTGAGGTGCTCTGCGTCACCCTGCAAGAAGGTGGTGGGTGGCCTCAAATCCAGACGTTGCTTCATGGTTAAGACCTGCTCCCTTAGCTGGGCTCCGATCCTCACCTGTAGAACGTGGATCATCACACCAGCCTTGGCAGGATGTTAGGGGGACACAGTGAGTCGTGTGAGAGGACAGGACCCTCAGTGAGCCCTGGGTCCCCTTCCAGAACTCTCTGATCCTGGGCTAGTCTCAGTGTCTCTCAGGTCCTCCGTGTTCCATCTGTGTCGTGGCAATAACCAATCACACAGCTGGTCAGGGGTCTGAGTATTAGAGACGAAGTCCAGAAAGCCCTGAATGTGGGGGTTAGGTGACTCTTGAGTGTCCACATGCAGCAACTGACAGAGCAGCTGATCCTACTGATGAGGCTCCCAACCAACTCTGCCCCCCATGACTTCTGATGAATCATCCCCACACTGGGCCCGGTGTCCTTGTCTGTCTGTGTCCACACACCCCACAGAGCCACCGCAGGAACTGAGTGAGTTGAATGCATGTAAAGGGCTTACAGCAGGGCCTTTCACTCAATCAGTGTCCATGAATTTTGGGGACACACCAGGGCCCCCAGCACAGGGCTTGCACAGGAATGAAAGCGCTGACGAGTAAGATGGGTCTGCCTGCATCGAGGGCCCAGGAAACTTTGATACAACTAATCACATTCCTTGTCCATCTAGGGGTGTCTTGGCAGCTGACATTTTTACGACTTGACTTACGCAAGTGACACTTCCTTCCTATTTCATCAGAATGTTTGAAGTGATTTTAAAGGAAGTGAAATATTCACAAATACACCTGTCTGTAATATGTGCCCTCTGCCTTCTGTTAGAGAAGGCGTTGGGTAATAACTGACACACTAGAAACACCCAAAGGACCTCTTATGGGTGAAATACCCTCCCTTTCGAGTCACCAATGTGTGTGCTTCCAGGACACAGGAGGGCTCCTGCCTGTTCTGTTGGCTGGTGTCTCTGTTCTTTAAATTATTTCACAATTAAGAACTGAACCACCAGCACAGACACTGTGGAAAACAGTGTGGAGTTTCCTCAAATAATTAACAACAGAACTCCCATATGACTTAGAAATAGCACTGCTAGAGATTTACCCAAGGGATACAGGAGTGCTGATGCATAGGGGCCCATGTACCCCAATGTTCATAGCAGCACTTTCAACAATAGCCGAATTATGGAAAGAACTTAAATGTCCATCAACTGACAAATGGATCAAGATGTGGTTTATATATACAATGGAATACTATTTGATGATAAGAAAGAATGAAATCTGGCCATTTGTAGCAACGTGGGTGAAACTCAAGGGTGTTGTACAAAGTGAAATAAGTCAGGCAGATTAGGACATATGCCATATGTTTTCACTTATATGTGGAACAGGAGAATCTTGACAGAAAACCATGGGGAAAGGGTAAGGGAAAAATGGTTAAGGAGAGGGTGGGAGGCAAACCATAAGAGACTCTTAAATACTGAAAACAAACTGAGGATTGATGGGGGTTGTGGAAAGGGGAAGATGGATGACGGGCAAGGAGGAGGGTACTTGTTGGAATGAGCACTGGGTGTTATATGGAGAGCAGCATGACAATAAACTATATCTTAACAAAAAAGAAGTAGAAGAACTTAACCACCACTGATATCTCAGCACTCCATGATCTTGGTTTTCAACCTAATGCTGACCCAAGAGAAGAACACAGATTCAGGAAAACAGTGCTTTACCCTCTCTCTCTCAGATTCAGGAATGGCACAAATAGACCCTAGGAATATTTGTGGAAAGATTGAAAAGTTGAGTGAATTCATAAATATTCGAAGGGAAAGCTCCAGGCATAAATTATATTTGGGATGAAGATAGATCTTCTTTATTTTGGTTCTGAGAAGCATTTTTAGTGTTACATTCAAAGCAAAACTGCCTGCATCGTATGTCCTCACTGCCACCCAGAAAAGAGAAAAGCCAGCTGTCTCATCTCACAGGGGGCACATGGCTGTGTCACATTCTCACCTCCAGGGGGCTGGCCACATGGTTACTACTATAATGGGGGTCCGAGATCCCCTCCTCCCTGCCTCCACCTCTGTGCTAACTACTGCAAATGCTCTCTGAAGTCAGGAAGGTGTCCAGGGAGGCAGCTTAGCACAGTGGAAACCAAGCGTGACACCCACCAGAAATGTCTTTCGTGTGCCCAGATGGGTAGGAAGTCCCCTGGCAGAGAAGACGTGGGGACATTGAACTCAGGCGGGAATTGATCATGGGACTGAATAATAATCTGTGTGAGGGTTCTGCACAGTGTGACACACCTGACCTTGGTAAGGATGACCACAGTCGTGCTTACTGTTCATAACTGCTCCTCTTGTAGCCACACCGTCTCCCCCACTGGTGTCGGGCCCCACGGCCAGGGCCGCGCCTGACCAGACTGTAAGCTTCACCTGTGAGTCCCACGGCTTCTCCCCCAGAAACGTCATTCTGAAATGGTTCAAAAACGGGAACCAGCTGCCAGCCTCCCACACCACCGGGGACCCAGAGGGAGACAGTGCTTCCTACAGCATCTCCAGCACCGCCACGCTGGTGCTGGCCCCAAGGGACGTCCGCTCCCAAGTCATCTGTGAGGTGGCCCACAAGACCCTGCAGGGGGGCGCTCCTCTTCGTGGGACCGCCAACTTGTCTGACACCCTCCGAGGTAGATGCCCGTCACCCCCAGCCCAAGCTCACATCTGGCCCCCAAGCCTGCCAACCGCCCCTCCCCTACTCTGTGCTCACTGCCATCCCTTCCCTGGAACCTGACTCCTGACAGACCCTCCCAATCACTGGGCACCCAGAGGCACAGTCACCTTTTACTGTTTGATATAGTAGATTCCAGGTGCACACCAACCACGTCCAAGCATTGTACTAGGTAGTTTCATTTACTTTCCCATAATGGTTCCAATGATTGAGCACCTGCTGTAATCCAACCACCGTGAGCTTGGTGATTTCATGTATTTTGTTAGTTGTTCTATTCCAACTGCATGCCAGGAGCTCTGAATCTTGATTTCACTCATTATCACCCTAATGGGAATTACCAGTCCTTGAGCACATACTGTGTGCTGGGCAGTGTGCTAGGGATTTCATTCACATGCAAAGTCTACCCTCACTGTTTGAGCACCCGCTGCATGCCTAGCACTGCTCTGGGTGATTCCCTGCCTGCGTGGTGGGAGTTAAGTTCCCAAGCCCCTCCCCTGTGATGTGTCTGTTCTATGAGGTCAGAGCTTCTGCTCTGTGCTGTTTCAGTTCCACCCACCTTGGAGGTTGCTCAGCAACCTGTGACAGGGGACCAGGTCAATGTCACTTGCCACGTGAAGAAGTTCTACCCCCAGCGCCTCCAGCTGACCTGGTTGGAGAATGGAAACGTGTTGCAAATGGAAACGGCCTCTTCGGACTTGAACCTCATAGAGAACAAGGATGGGACGTATAACTGGACGAGCTGGCTCCTGGTGAATTTATCCGCCCACACGGAAAATGTGGTTCTCACCTGCCAAGTGCAGCATGACGGGCAGCCCGCGGTCACCAAAAACCATACCCTTGTGGTCTCTGCTCACCGGAAAGACCAGGAAACAGTGACAACCCAGGGTGAGGCCAACCTGCCGGCTGACCTGGCACTTCAAATTTTATATTTTCTTTTTGCATGTGAAAAGCAGTAATCCATGCCTGTTATAGAATAATCTAGATGTCTCTAGATATAAAGTAGAATTTTGATATGAACCTCCCTCCCCCAAGCCCGTGCTCCAAGAGGGAGCAAATTTAAGATTTTGGTACACAGCTTTTTAGGTCTTTTGACCTAAACATGCATTAGAGACATAAAGAACAGCTGGAAGGAGATGATCCTGTTGTTAGCATCCTGCCTCCTGTACCTTCACCAGACAGGGCTTATGTCCCCACTCCAGCCAGACCCCCTTCCTCTGTTCTTTCTCACCTGGGCCTGATATCTATCCCTCTTACACCTTTCTATCTGCTTTACAGCCAATGTCTCCACTTGCTGCTCTGAATTCTGGAAAGTAACTCTGAGAACGGAATTTTGTGTCTGGATCAGGCTCCCAGGTGACCAAGGATGCTCACTGAACAAGAAACCTTTGTCTCCTGCTTTGGTTAACAATCAAAGCAATAATCGTGATTACTCACTGCACATGCATTTGATCCAATTCCAGTTCATTTCTGATCTACTTCCTACTTCAACCACTCTAGGAGCTAATAATTTGCAGAAGGGACTCAGGGAGCAATGGGGACAAATGGTGAAGATGTCTTGCCCTTAGTCCAGGTGATGGGCTAAACTAGCCAAGGGAAACCTGAGTCCCTGAGAACAGGGACCACCAGCCTGTAGAACAAACATGTATTAGATGTAACAGATGGGCATCGTCCCAATGACCTTCAGAGTCCCCTTTCTATGACCAAACTGTATCTTACTTCTCTTTCATGTAACGCCAGGAGGAGTTTGAGCTCTGTTTCCAGCAGTCTTTGCTCCAGAAGACCTTTCAAAGGTCCATTTGCTTCTAACATATCCTAGGACCTTGTCCTCATTGCTAGGTCAACCCTGGGTCACCGAGTGTCCATGAACCTTCCAACTAGGAGAGTAGAGATATGAAGGGGAGAACAACTTCTCTTAAAACTAGAGTTATTGCATAATTGTGTGCACTAATGACTTAGTCAAGGATGCACATCCAGTTGCAAATGCAGTCCATAATTGTGTGGTCATGACATTAATGACTTTGGTTTTTGTACAAAACCAATACCATTACATACTTTGTAAAACTAACAATAATTCCCTACTGATTAGCTAAAATGGAACGCGATTTCAGATTTTCCAAAATGTCTTCTAAGGTTTTATTTTGTGCACCAAGCTTGGTTTTATTTCATTCCTAAATGCTTGTTAGAACTTTCCTGTGGAACCACAAGGAACTCCAAAATTCCTATTTTTTTATATGAAGAAAATTTGAATAGCTAAGGCCACTCAAATTATTCATTTCATTTTGGATGCCTGCGTCAGGTTGTGCATTTGAGGAAGCTGGTCCATTTTCTCTGAGTTGTCCAACTTCTACCCATAGAGTTCTCATAGTATTACCTTGGTATTGTCTTGATATCTGTGGGGTCTGAGTGATACCCCATTTCATTCCTGATGTTGGAAATATTTTACTTTCTTTCATTGTCAGAATTGCTGGAATTTTTTCAATTTTATTGATCTTTTCCACAAACTCACTTTTGTCTTAGTGAATTTCTTTACGGTTTCTTTTTAATTTCATTTTTTTCTCCCGATTTCCCCCCATTCTGCTTGATTTGGGTTTATTTTGCTCCTCCTCATTGTTTGAAATGGGAAGTAGGATTATTGAAACTAGCCTTTCCTTATTTGAATGCCACACCTGGATTTCCTTCTGTGCTTGGGGAGTCAGGAGGGTGGAGCCAGGATATCTGGTGCTGTATTCTTCCAGACTGCAGGCATCCAGCGGTCTGCCTTCCACTTCCACCTTGCAGAGTCCTCCTATTCTTGGACTTCATATCATTTCCAGGGTTCAGTCTTGCACTGAACCAGGAGAGCAGGAAGAGTCACATCAACACCACCTCTTCTGGACTGGCTTGGGCTAGGTTTTTCATCTTTGGCCTTGCACTGGAGCTCACACTAGGGCTGTTCTTGTGCTTCCAGTATGACTGACCTACCAAGCTTGCTAGTGTGCTAACACTGGAAATGCATATAAGGGCTCTCTGAGTTGGAGGTCTGCATGCCTATGTGATCCTGCTCCACCAGGATGCCACAGACTCCCCTGGGCATCCCAAGGCTCCAGTCACTGTTATCATTGGTCCAATACATTGGAATAAGGATGCACATTTTTTTGTTCATCTTTATGGTTTGCAGGAATATTATAAAATTCTAGTTTAATAGACCTCTCTTTTCTCAGTATAGCATAACCAGGTACGTTACTGGGGTCAGTGCGCTGGTTTGGGAATTTGGAGGAGAGAGTTCTGGGTCCTCTGATCTTTCTGTTCTTTATTCAGGATGCCACGTTTGACTGTCCTGGTTTCCCTTCTCCCCTTCACCACTCAACTTTGAAACAGCACCTCTTTCATCTTTTTTTTTGCTTTTCCCCAAAAGTTATGCGTTTTGAATCATACCCACCTCTTTTATGCCCATCTATTTGTCTTTTTATAATGCCCCTGCCTCCCTGTATCAGGTTCCTATGGCTGCTGTAATAATTAGCTCACACTTAGTGGCTTAAAATGAAATGCATTTTTCTTTCCATTTCTAGAGGCAGAAAATCTATGAGTTGACATTGCTGCATTTCATCTGGGGGATCTGGAGAAGAGTCAGTGTCCTTGTTGTTCTACTCCTAGTGTCTTATTCCAGGTCACCCTCTGCTGTGGTCAATATACCTCCTGCTCCCACTCTCCTGCCTCCTTCCTTCAGTTATAAAGGTCCCTGTGATTACATTGGCTCCATGTAGATAGCCCAAGACAATGACCCACTCAAGACAATAGCTAGTTACACACAGTCTACCTTGCCTCCTAAGGGACCGCATATTCACAGACTCTAGGGGATCTGAGCCAACCATCTTAAGTCAGGCGTACTTTGAAACTATTTACTATGATCTTTCTTTCCTGATGTGCAGATCATATTTATAATATGTTCTCATTTAAGCTGGATTTCTATTGGCAGTGGTTTTTCTAAAAACTCCAGAGCCACTTGTATAGCTTCCCTTGTCCTTTTCACATGCCCTTTCCTGCAACTGGTGATGGCAGGCGGGCAGTGACATATGGGATTGTGCTTTTGGATTTGGTGAGATTTATCTTTTGTCTCCAGATATTAAGCTGTTTGTGATTGCTCTTCAAGGACTTCTGAGAGTCAAGTTACCAGAGACTTTACTGCCCTTTTATTGCTTTCTCTCTGCATTCAGAAGCTGCATTCAGAGATGAGCAGCTAAGTTGCTGCCTTGTCCTCAGCAGACACAATTGCCCTGAGGCTTTGAATGCCTTGACTCCAAAGTTCCTATCTTGTATCTCACTATCTTTCTCCTATATTTCCCCATCAAGGCCCTATTCTCACAGAGCAGGTGCACTGAAGCTGAGAATTCTAGCTTCTATGTAGCATTGATACTCTTATAATTATGTTGGACTCAGTTACATCCTCAGCTTTTTCTGCCCTCTGGATCTGAGAGGGGTGAGTCTACACTGGTGCCCAGAAGTCCTATTTCACACATGACCTTTTGTGAGAGCTCAAGAGGTCTTAGTTTTGCGTGTCTCTCTCTGAAGGGTTGATACCCAGCAACGGTCGTCCACCCCATAGTTCTTATAATGACCAACTGATTTCCAGATTACCAGGGCACTCCCATCCTCTGTTACTCCATCCCAGGTCGCCTCTGTGAGGTGTTATCAGTGACAACAACTAGCTGGGACCTTCCCCTGCTCCTCTGCCCACCAGGCAGAGGACCTCTGGGCCAGCCAGCTGATGGAGACCACTGTATGTATCTGCACATTAGAGCCGTGTTTCCAGACCTCTCCCAGAAAAACTCCACAGGTCCACTGCATTGGGAAGCACACTCTGAATCATATGAGAAGGTAGGAAACTCACTGTGGTGAGGTGCCTGATTCACAGGTTTGAGTTAGGTAAGGAGGCAACAGTGGAAAAAGGAGATATTGAAGAAAGTACAGCACATAAATTACATACTTGCACAGAGAACAAGCAAACTGGATGCTAGGTATAAGTTTTTCAATTGATGCTGAGGGCAACACCTCTGTAGACCAACTTCTTCCAGTCTCCTGCTGCACACTGCCCTCTAGAAGCAGGTGCAAACATGGGCAATACAGCTTTTTCAACTGAGAAAAAGTCCAGAGGGCCACCCAGGTAAGACCTTCCATCCTCAACACACCGGGGTAATAATGTTGGGTCTTCGCTACTTCCTCTAAGATTAATCCATGTATTTCAAAAACATATTTGGATTTCTTGATGTAAATCTAAGAGCAAAATCCAGTCGTTGTGAAAAGGCAAAGATCTGAAGCTGTGCCTCCAGATCCAGTGATCTATGCACAAGAGAAAGATGTTACCTGATGTTGGTTCTGGATCCTGGATGGGCTGGATGGTGTTTGAGGCTCCTCCCATGTTTAGACCCCATTTCCATTCTTAACCAGGGTGTTCTCCAGCCAGCATGTCTTGTCAGGTCTGGCCACTCTGATGGCTCCCTCAGCACAAGAACATCAGATCATTGAGGCTCCTGTGTAGCAAAAAGAAGAGGATTCCTGCATCTTGTCATGTCACCATGACACTGTCCTCACTCGACTTAAGGCCAGGTTGACATTCCTTCCTATGACCCTGAGGGGTTGGACTTGTCCCGGTCCAAACATACGGTCTCAGATTCATTCTAAGGGACAGCACTGAGGGATTTCCCACTCATCCTGTGACCCTCCATAAACTATGAGCCTTTTCCCTCATCTGAAAGAGGATGGAAGTCCTTGCACCACAGGGTGTGGGGACAAATTCAGTAAAGCTCACTTACATGTTACTGTGTTCTAATGTCACCTCCCCTTCCCTCAGGATGGACACCTGGTAGCCTGAGAAGGGGTGAGCGAGATGAGGTACTTCTTACCCTGAGATCTGCCTCGAGTGTCCCACAGGAAAGATTCATGCACTTCAGAGCATTGACAGATCCAGGTCTTCTCAGATGATGTAATTGGAGGGCCCTGAGAATGTACTCCTGGATCGCTTTCTAATATTGTCTTTTGTCCCTTCATTTCCAGATCGAGAACTGCCCACTCCACTCCTGGTGGCTTCCTGCCTGGGCCCCAAGCTGCTGCTGCTCGTCACTGCCTCTGCCATCTATGCCCACAGGAAGCAATGGATTGACTGTGAGTTATGGTCAAGGAGGGCAGGGCAAGGTCCGTCCCTAAAGGAGCCAGTTCAGCAGTAGGGACAGCACACAGGTCACACAGGGTACGAGCCCACTTGGAGTAAAGAGCAGGTGATACACTCCCTTCTTACCCTCTGGAGCCTCAGGGATTCCCTCAGGTTCCCAACTTCCAGTTAGTCTATTTGGTTCTATAAGAGGTGGATGGGGTCAGGGGCTTTGAAAGGATGTATAGAGAGACCTACAATTTCTGGGAAGGGAGCAGGCTGAATGAGTGACTGCTGGGTGGGAAACCTCTTAAAGTCCATCACTAGATTCTTTGGGCACATGGAGTCCACTTTGAGAGGAATGCTGAAGCTCCCTCTCTGACCCTCTGTGGGACAGACTAGAGGGGTCAGAGAGAGGAATAGGACCAGGAAAGGAGGCTGAGGAGGCAGAGTCCATGTCAGGGGCTGCCTGTCCTCTCACAACAGGCATCCAGGAAGGAAAATAGCACCAAGGACATAGGAGGCACATGGAAAACATTTCAGGCAAAATGAGCAGATAATAAAATGTAAACATGGGCCCATAGCTCCTTCCTTCCTCGCCTGCTACATGCCACCCACAGTTTTTGCTGCCCTCTTCCTTCCCTGAGGGGCCCAGTCTAAGAAGAGAAAAAACTAGAAGCTTCCAAAACTCTGCCCCAAATGCCTTCTTCCCAAGGGACTCATCTGCCCACAGGTCCTGCTGCTCTTTCTCATTGTCCTGGATTCCCCCCAAACTGGGTCTTCATACCTGGGCCTGAGCGGGGTCCATGGGAACCTCTCTTGACACTTACACACAGATATCTCACTAGAATCTGAGAAACAAATCTTTGTACACACACCAGTCTATCTCTTATCCATTTCATGGGCACCGTGATCCTGAACTACACATTCAACTCCATGCTCTCATGTGTTATTCCTGCCAACACCCAGGCTCCCCAGCCTTGGTGAGGTTCTTCAATCCCTCTTGAGCACAAATGAATCCCATTCTGGTTTGATTCATTTGTATTTGTCTCCTGATTTGTCTCAGGTCATGGTCTCACAGTTCATGGTTTCCAGCCCTTCATTGGGCTTTGCCTGGAGAGCACAGAGGTTGCTTGGGATTTCTCTCTCCCCTCCCTCTGCCCCTCCTTGCTTTGCTTTCTGTCTCTTAAAAAAATAAAATAAATCACATAAAAATTTTTTTTTGGCTTTAAAAAGTTTTTTTAAAATTTTTTATAATAGTTTGTTGTCAAATTGTTTTCCACTTAACACCCAGTGCTCTTCCCCACAAGTGCCCTCCTCCATTACCACTACCTCTTTTCCCTCTCCTCATCCCCCTTCAACCCTCGGTTCATTTTCAATATTCAATAGTCTCTCAAGCTTTGCTTCCCTCTCTCTGCCCAACTCTCGTTTCCCTCTTCCTCTCTCTATAGTCCTCCATTAGGTTTCTCCTGTTATCCTGTTAGACCTGTGAATGCAAACATATGGTATCTGTCCTTCTCCGCCTGACTTATTTCACTTAGAATGACACCCTCGAGGTCTATTCACTTTCCTACAGATGGCCAGATTTCATTCTTTCTCATTGCCATGTAATACTCCACTGTATATATATACCACATCTTCTTGATCCATTCATCAGGTGATGGACATTTAGGCTCTTTCCATGTTTTGGCTATTGTTGACAGTGCTGCTATGAACATTGGGGTACATGTGCCCCTATGCATAAGCACTTCTGTATCCCTTGGGTAAATCCCTAGCAGTGCTATTGCTGGGTCATGACTTATCATAAGCTACTTGCAGAGTACTTGTCCTCTAGTAACTGCACAGTTTACAGTAAAACAAGGTCTCTGTTATCTCACTTATTTTTCATTTGGGATAATCTTCCAACATTATTGCACTTCCAGTGCTGTGAACTCCTCACAACATATCTGTGAATATTTTCTGGTGTCACTTCTGGGACATTTTCACCATCCCTACCTCCCCCACCTTCCTCTGGTACGTGGTAACTTTCCCTTCACTCTGCTCCTCTGGCTGCATGTCTAGTCTCTGGAAACCATATCCTTGGCAGCATTCCCATGAAAGCTGCCATAGCTTCATGAACCCCACTCACATTCAGTTTTAACTTCACCTCTAACCTCAATTTTCTCCACTTCCCTCCACACTTTCAGCTTGGTCATTCCCTTTGCCATTTTTTCTCCGTTATACAATGTTACCTGGGTTCATAATGGGGAGACCAGAAGACTACACAACCACCTGCTTTGCTGTTGTGACAAACAAACATCACAACCCCAATATCCTGCACCCTGATCTGAGACTTCCAGGATCCAGAACTGTAGGATTTAGTGCCTGTTGTGCAAGGCATCCAGTGTATGGTGTTTTTTTACAGCAGCCCAAGCCAAGACAAAATCTAATAAATTATGAACTCTGCTTAATGATCATGTACTGGTATTGATTCCTTATTTAGAACAGATGTACCATGCTACTGTAAGACATTAATAAGAGAGGAACCTGTATGCACCTGTATATTGGGATTCTGCATAACTGTCGCAGTTTCTTCTAAATGTAAATTGTTCACAAAGTTAATTCCATTAAAAAAAATTTCAACATCTTGTCCTCACCGAATCTCTGCCTCTTTTACCCCCTTGGGGGAAAATGCAAGGAAATGAATGGTGGGGAGATTTTGCGTTTACATCCAGGTTTTATTTCACTTTGGGTTTGAGGTCCCTTCTCCTCCTTCCTCTGCCCTCTGCCAGAGCTCACTCCAGAGCCAGGCACTCAGGGATCCCCGAGGTTGCTTCCCAGTCCCTATGATACTCATTCTAAATGCTTCAAAGTAGTAAAGCCCAGGTTAGTTCAGTTGTGAACAGAGAAGTCTTATTCCCTGGGGTGTTTAAAGACCTCATGTGGGGGCTGTTAATCCATGTCTTGAGCCCAAGGAACAGAGTTGGAAGGGGCTCTGCAGAGCATGGTGAATGCTGTGATGTACCAGTCTCACAAGGTGGCCCTCAGCTGTCACCCTCTTTGGGATGGCCTCAGCTGAGAAGATCCACCATGCCCAAGGCCAGGCCTGGTAACATTCTAGCTCCAGAACACACAGGAGATCGACTGAGGTTGTCATTGAGACCTCAATGCAGCTCAACTTCTAAACAATCTTGCTCCCTTCTTCTCCCTTCCGCAGGTCTGATCCTAAAAGTAGTGCTAGAAAATAACCTGCTTGTTGATCCTCATCTCAACATCTGTTTCCCAGGGAACCCAATGTGCAACAACAGACTGTGGTCAGTACCAGAAAAAAAAGTGGGATCCTTTTGTCTCTAGGGGCCAAGCCATTCATGGAAGAATGGATTGTTTACACTGCCACATACCATATACATATACCATGTACCACATGCCATATACCATATGCCACACACTATATTCCATATACCAAATATATATATCACATACCATCTACCTCATTCTGTATTCCACATGCCATGTACCATATACCATATAACATGTACCATATACAACATACCATATGCCATACACAATATACCATATAATATACCACTCTGGTTATATAAAAACAATGAGAAACCACAAAACTGTTTATGCAAGAAGAGGTATAATCAGATCTGTGTTGTAAAAGACCACCTTGGATAAAGGAGAAGGTAGAACTTACACCAGACAAAGCAAGATGGGGGTAGCCTATTAGGAAGTAATAGTTTTCATTCAGGCAAGAGATGATGGTGGAGATGAGGAAATAGATTCAACAAGTATTTAGTGGTAAAACTAAAAGGCCTCTAACGGGCAGACAAGAGTGGACAAGTGAAGATGCAGAACATGGTTTCTTCCTTGGGATTAGCAGAGGAAGTGCCACATACTGAACATGATGGAAGATGACAAGAGAATGTCCACGTGCAGACTATGAACTCAGATTTGAATATTTGAACTATACAAATGAAAATTTCAAAGTCAATGTATATATAGGTCAGTCACCAAGAAGTGGATTCAGGATTAGAACCATGACTGCATCTGGTTACAAACCCAGAGCTGTTAACCATCAAGGACTAAAACACCAAGTCTCTGAAGAGTTTAGAATCTGATGGGAGGTATGAAGTATCCTGGAGGTGGGAGGGATGGGGTGCTGGAGGCTGGAAGAAAGATTCTTTTTTTTTCTTTTTTTTGCATTGGTACATTTATTTATTTTTTTGTTTTTGTTTTCTTTTCTTTATTTTTTTAATAGTTTACTTTCAAATTGGTTTCCATAATACACCCAGTGCTTCTCCCCCACAAGTGCCCCCTACCGTGACCATCACCCCATTCCCTCCCTCCCCCTCCCCCTTCAGTTCATGGTTCATTTTCAGTATTCAATAGTCTTTCATGATTTGTATCCCTCACCTCCTCAGCTCTCTTTCCCCCTTCCTCTCCCTATGGTCCTCTGTTAGGTTTCTCCTGTTAGACCTATGAGTGCAAACATATGGTATCTGTCCTTCTCTGCCTGACTTATTTCGCTTAGCATGACACCCTCGAGGTCCATCCACTTTGCTACGAAGCCATATTTCATTCGTTCTCATTGCCATGTAATACTCCATTGTATATATATACCACAACTTCTTTATCCATTCTTCAGGTGGTGGATATTTGGGCTCTTTCCATGATTTGGCTATTGTTGACAGTGCCGCTATGAACATAGGGGTACATGTGTCCTATGCATCAGCACTTCTGTATCATTTGGGTAAGTCCGTAGCAGTGCTATTGCTGGGTCATAGGGGAGTTCTACTGACGGTTTTTTGAGGAACCTCCACACTGTTTTCCAGAGTGGCTGCACCAGTTTACATTGCCACCAACAGTGTAGGAGGGTGCCCATTTCTCCACATCCTCGCCAGCATCTACATTCTCTTGATTTGTTTATTTTAGTGACTCTGACCGGTGTGAGGTGGTATCTCAGTGTGGTTTTGATTTGAATTTCCCTGATGATGAGTGACGCTGAGCATCGTTTCATGTGCCTGTTGGCCATCTGGATGTCCTCTTTGGAGAAGTGTCTATTCAGGTCTTCTGCCCATTTCTTCACTAGGTTATTCATTTTTTGTGCATGGAGTTTAGTGAGTTCCTTGTAGATTTTGTATACTAGCCCTTTATCTGATATGCCATTTGCCACTATCTTTTCCCATTCTGTCGGTTGCCTGTTAGCTTTTTTGATTGTTTCCTTTGCCTTGCAGACGCTTTTTATCTTGATGAGGTCCCAGTAGTTCATTTTTGTTCTTGATTTTCTTACCTCTGGGGATGGGTTGAGGAAGAAATTGCTGCGGTTGAGGTCAAGGAGGTTTTTTCCTGCTTTCTCTTTGAGAGTTTTATGGTTTCCTGTCTCACATTCAGATCCTTTATCCATTTTGAGTTTATTTTTGTGGATGGTGTCAGAAAGTGGTCTAATTTCATTTTTCTACATGTTGCTGTCCAGCTCTCCCAACACCACCTGTTGAAGAGGCTGTCTTTTTTCCATTGGATACTCTTTCCTGCTCTGTCAAAGATTAATTGGCCATATACTTGTGGGTCCAGTTCTGGTTTCTCTGTTCTGTTCCATTGGTCCATTTGTCTGTTTTTGTGCCAATACCATACTGTCTTGATGATGACAGCTTTGTAGTAGAGGCTAAAGTCTGGGATTGTGAAGCCCCCCATCTTGGTTTTCTTCTTCAATATTACTTTGGCTATTCGGAGTTTTTTGTGGTTCCATATAAATTTTAAGATAGTTTGTTCTAGCTTTGAGAAGAACGCTGGTAAAACTTTGATGGGGATTGCATTGAATGTGTAAATTGCTTTAGGTAATAATGATATTTTAACAATGTTTATTCTTCCGATCCATGAGCATGGAATGTTTTTCCATTTCTTTGTGTCCTCTTCAATTTCCTTCATAAGTCTTCTATAGTTTTCAGCATACAGGTCTTTTACATCTTTGGTTAGGTTTATTCCTAGGTATTTTATGGGTTTTTTGTGCAATTGTGAATGGGATCTGTTTCTTGCTTTCTCTTTCTGTTGCTTCATTTTTGGTGCATAAGAATGCAACTGATGTCTGTACATTGACTTTGTACCTTGCAACTTTACTGAATTCATTGATCAGTTCTAGAAGACTTCTGGTGGAGTCGATCGAGTTTTCCATGTAGAGTATCATGTCATCTGCGAAAAAGGAAAGTTTGACTTCTGGAAGAAAGATTCTGTTCCACCAACAGCAGGGGCCATAGATGGCTTCAAAGGATGGACTCCACCATTTTAGAACAATGGATAGGATGGTGACATCACGGGGAGAGGGGAGTCTAGTCATCTCCCATAGCAGTTTGTACCTGTTCTGTATTCTCCTCTTGCTCTAACACCCCTCCTGAACTCAACATCCTTTAGAGCCCTAAGCATAGGCAGGGCTCACAAGGAACGAGGTGCAAGAAGCCCTAGAAGTACCTGCATGACAATGGACTTGTGGAGATTAAGTGTTATCAGTTTTGTGTGGGCAGAATCTCTGGACACAACCATTGTGCATAAGCGAGCCCATTCTCGTCTAACATGGTCAGAGGCCAACATGCTGGTTTCATCACTTTCTAAGAGCATTTCTTGAGTCTCTCCACTCCCTTCTTACAGAGCCCCTTCCCCCAATTAAACCAACTGGACAACACAGAGGTCAACCAAACACTATTCCATCCACATCAGTAATGTGTCACCCAAAGATGTGGGTACCTATTACTATGTGAAGTTAAAAACAGGGCATCCTGTTGTGGCATATGTATCTGGTTCAAGTCTCTTATATCTGTGAATGGTGAGGACAGCCTGAGAAACTCCATCCCCGAGGTTTGTATGACTGAATTTTTCAAAATCTGAAACATGTGCCAAATCATCACTACGCACTGAATACCGTGCCCCTTCATCCACAAACAACCCCATAGGCTGGGATTCTACACATGTCTCTTCTGTCAGTCTGGGGCCTGTACCCAATATTGAATCAAGCCATGTGACACACCATGCCCTTTAGGATGACCCAACCACCAAAATCTCAACACAGGCCCAGAAAAACTCCAAAATCTATCGGTACCCACCAGGTTAAGTACAACTGCATGAGTGCCCCGAATGGCTCAAAAATATGTTAAACTGGATCTACAAGTCTGTCCGACTTTTCTGAGGTTTAGGGACAAACCTGAGCTCAAGAATATTCATTGGGTCTGTTTTGAACTACTTCCTGACACCAACATGAGTAACAGATACTTGCAGTCCCATACAATTCTCTGGATCTGGATGGAATCTCAACAAAGGGAAAGTTAGTCCCCAACTTTTAATATCTCCTGAGACCAAATAATAATAATAATAATAATAATAATAATAATAAGGAAAGAAAGAAAGAAAGAACCCACACACAGTCAGGCAAAACCTCCACAAGCCTGCACAATTCCACTCACTCATTTCCAACTGGAATGTCATTGGGGCCTGGTGACAGCTCCCTGTAGGGTCACCACAATGCTGTCAAGACGTCGTTCCCCACACAGGAAATCCATGAAGCTAAGGAATAAACTTTCCTCTCGAGTATGCATGGCACATTAACCAAGATAGATCACATACTGGGTCATAAAAGAGCCCTCCATAAATATAAAAAATTTAGATTATACCATGCACACTTTCAGATCACAATGCTATGAAACTTGAAATCATTCACAGGAAAAAGTCTGGAAAACCTCCAAAACGTGGAGGTGAAAAACTACCCTACTAAAGAGTGAATGGGCCAATAAGGCAATTAGAGAAGAAATTGAAAAATAGATAGAATCAAATGAAAATGAAAATACCACATTCCAAACTCTCTGGGACTCAGAAAATGCAGTCCTAAGAGGAAAGTATATTGCAATCCAGCCCTATTTCAACAAACTAAAAAAAGCGCTAATTCAAAATTTAACAGAGCACCTAAGGGAACTAGAAAGGGAGCAGCAAAAAGAAGAAGATGAGAAATAATAGAGGTCAGGGCAGAAATAAACAATATAGAACTCAAAAAGTCAATTGAACAGGTCAATGAAATCAAGAATTGGCCTTTTGAAAAAAGAAACAAAATGGCGAGCCAGGTTCCTCAGAAAGAAAAGAAAGAACACACAAATAGACAGAATCATGAATGAAAATGGATCAATTACAATCTATCCCTCAGAAATACAAGCAATCATCAGAGATTACTGTGAAAAATTGTATGCCAACAAACTGGACAATCAAAAAGAAGTGGACAAATTCCTAAACACACATGCATTACCAAAATTCAAATGGGTAGAGATAGAAAATATGAACAGACCCATAACCTTGAATAAATCAAATAGTTATCCAAAATCCCCCAACGAATAAGAGCCCAGGGCCAGATGGCTTCCCAGGGGAATTCTACCAGACATTTAAAGCAAAGTTAATATCCATCCTTTTCAAGCTATTCCAAAAAATAGAAATAGAAGGGAAACTTCTGAATTCATTCTATGAATTCATTCATTCTATGAATTCACTCTGATTTCCAAACCAGACAGACACCCAACAAAAAAAAGAGAACTAAAGGCCAATATCCTTAATGAATACAGATGCAAAAATACTCAACAAGATACTAGCAAATTGAATCCAAGAGCATATAAGAATTATCCATCATGATCAAGTGGGATCCATTCCTGGGTTATAGGGCTAGTTCAATATTCATAAATCCATCAATGTGATACATCACATTAACAAAAGAAAAGATAAGAACCATATGATCCTGTTGACAGATGCGGAAAAAGCATTTGACAAAATACGGCATGCTTTCTTAATAAAAACCTTTGAGAAAATCGGGATAAAAGGAACTTACTTGAACATTATAAAAGCAATTTATGAAAATCCCACAGCTAATATCATCCTCAATGGGGAAAAACTGAGAGCTTTCCCCCTGAGATCAGGAACACAACAGGGGTGTCCACTCTCACCACTGTTGTTTAACATAGTGCTGGAAGACCTAGCATCAACAATCAGACAACAAAAGGAAATAAAAGACATCAGAATCAGCAAAAAGAAGTCAAACTCCCACTTTTCACAGATGACATAATACTCTACATGGAAAACCCAACTGACTCCACCAGAAACTTTCTAGAACACCTTCATGAATTCAGCAAAGTCACAGGGTACAAAATCAATGTACAGAAATCAGTTGCATTTTTATACACCAATAGTGAAGCAACAGAAAGAGAAATCAAAAACTGATCCCATTCATAATTGCATGAAAAACCATAAAATATCTAGGAATAAATGTAACCAAAGTGTAAAAGACCTGTATGCTGAAAACTATAGAAAACTTATAAAATAAATTGAAGAAGACAGAAAGAAATGGAAAAACATTCCATGCTTAAGGATAGGAAGAATAAACATTGTTAAATGTTATGATTATCCAAAGAAATCTACACATTCAATGCAATCCCAATCAAAATTGCACCAGCATTATTATCAAAGCTAGAACAAACTATCCTCAAATTTGTATGAAACCATAAAAAAAACCAAATAGCCAAAGTAATATTGAAGAAGAAAACCAAAACGGGAGGCATCACAATCCCAGACTTTAGCCTCTACTACAAAGCTGTCATCATCAAGACAGTATAATATTGGCACAAAAACAGACAAATAGACCAATGGAATAGAATAGAGAACCCAGAATTGGACCCACAAATGTATGGTCAATTAACGTTTGACAAAGCAAGAAAGAGTATCCAATGAAAAAAAAGACAGCCTCTTTAGCAGGTGGTGCTGGGAAAACTGGACAGCAACATGCAGAAGATGAAACTAGACCACTATCTCACACTTTACACAAAAATAAACTCAAACTGTATGAAGGACCTCAATGTGAGACAGGAAACCACCAAAACCCTGAGAAGAAAGCAGGAAACAGCCTCCTTGACCTCAACTTCAGCAATTTCCTACTCGACACATCCCCAAAGGCAAGGGGATCAACAGCAAAAATGAACTATTGGGACCTCATCAAGATAAAAACCTTCTGCACTGCAAAGGGAACAAGAAAACTAAGTAACCAGCAGAATGGGAAAAGATAGCTGCAAATGACTGGATAAAGGGCTAGTATCCAAAATCTACAAGGAACTCATCAAACTCCACACCCAAAGAACAAATAATCCAGTGAAGAAATGGGCAGAAGACATGAATTGACATTTCTCCAAAGAGGACATCAGGATGACCAACAGACACATGAAATGATGCTCAGCATCATTAATCATCAGAGAAATACAAATCAAAACCACACTGAGATACGATCTAACGCCAGTTAGAATGGCTAAAATGAACAAATCAAGAGACTATAGATGCTGGCGAGGATGTGGAGAAATGGGCACCCTCCTACAGTTTTGGTGGGAATGTAAACTGTTACAGCCTCTCTGGAAAACAGTGTGGAGGTTCCTCAAAAAACTATCAGTGGAACCCCCTATGACCCAGCAGTGGCACTGCTGGGGATTTACACAAGGGATACAGAAGTGCTGATGATAGGGGCACATGTACCCCAATGTTCATAGTGGCACTTTCTACAATAGCCAAATCATGGAAAGAACCTAAATGTCCATCACCTGATGAATGGATTAAGAAGATGTGGTTTATCTATACAATGGAATACTGCATGGCAATGAGAAAAAATAAAATCTGGCCATTCATAGCAAAGTGGATGAACCTCGAGGGTGTCATTCTAGCAAAATAAGTCAGGCAGAGAAGGACAGATACCTATGTTTTCACTCATAGGCCTAACAGAAGAAACCTAACAGAGTATCATGGGAAAAGAAGTGGGGGGGGGGAGAGTTAGGGAGAGGGAGGGAGGCAAATCATGAGAGACTCTTGAATACTGAAAACGAACTGAGGGCCGAATGGGGAGGGGGAAAGGGAAAGGGGGGAATAGTTATGGAGGAGGGCACTTGTGGGGAAGAGCACTGGGTGTTATATGGAAGCCAACCTGACAATAAACTATAAAAATTTTGAAAAGAATAGAACTATTATTCTATTTATCTCTGTGTATCTGTTAGTCTAGTATATGGACTAAATGTAGAAGGAGTTCAGTCACTGCTTACGAGTAATAACCTATTCAACATTGTAATAACTACACAATATATACATATATATGAAAAGAATTTCCTCTCTATTCCTTCAACCATTATCATTTCTGGGATTGATAAACTGGTAAGGAGCCTGTATTTGTGTTAAATCCTTCAATATCGATTGTAAATACTTAATACAATAAATTGCAAATACAAGCAAAAAAAGATCACACACACATATACTGGAATATTATTCAACTATCAAATTGATATCTTGTCATTTGCAATGATGTGGATGAAGCTGGGTGTATCATATTAAGCAAAAAAAAAGTCAGAGAAAGACAACTACCGGATGATTTCACCCATATGAGGAATTTAAGAAATAATAGAGATGAACATATATGGGAGGAAGGAAAAAAGAAAGAGAGCAGAAATCAAACCATGAGAGACTCTTAATGATAAAGAACAAATACAAGGTTGATGAAGGAAGGAGGGTTAAGGGTGGGCTACATGGGTTAAGGTGATAAGGAAAGCACTTGTTATGATGAGCACTGGGGTTTGAATGTAACTGATGAATCACTGAATTCTATTCCTGAAACCAATCTTGCACTGTAAGTTAAATAACTAGAAATTAAATAAAACTTTCAGAAAAAAAGTACTTTTTTTCTGTAAATCCCAGGGATAAAAAGGTAGGGAAATACAGTCAACACTACTGAAATAATATTATATGGTGGCAGATGGTGACTATACATACCACAATGAGTATTGCACAATGCATAGAATTTCCAAATTATTATGTTGTGTACCTATAAGTAAAATAGCATGATATATCAACCCTAAAAACAAAAAAAAATTTAATATTTTAAAAATATTTTTTGAGAGGACATCCAGATGGCCAACAGGCACAGGAAATGATGCTCAGTGTCACTCACCATCAGGGAAATTCAAATCAAAACCACACTGAGCTACCGCCTCACACCGGTCAGAGTCGCTAAAATGAACAAATCAAAAGACTATAGATGCTGGCGAGGGTGTGGAGAGACGGGCACCCTCCTACACTGTTGGTGGCAATGTAAACTGGTGCAGCCGCTCTGGAAAACAGTGTGGAGACTCCTCAAAAAACTATCGATGGAACTCCCCTATGACCCAGCAATAGCACTGCTAGGGATTTACCCAAGGGATAAAGAAGTGCTGATGCATAGGGGCACATGTACCCCAATGTTCATAGCTGCACTTTCTACAATAGCCAAATCATGGAAAGAGCCTAAATGTCCATCACCTGATGAGTGGATCAAGAAGATGTGGTATATATATACAATGGAGTACTACATGGCAACGAGGAAGAATGAAATATGGCCATTTGTAGCAAAGTGGATGGACCTCGAGGGTGTCATGCTAAGCGAAATAAGTCAGGCAGAGAAAGATAGATACCATATGTTTGCATTCATAGGTCTAACAGGAGAGACCTGGCAGGGGACCATGGGGAGAGGAAGGGGGAAAGAGAGCGGGGAAGAGTGAGGGACACAGATCAAGGGAGACTACTGAATACTGAAGACGAACCATGGAGTGAAAGGGG
>PJEM01016946.1:0-23816 GCA_004023845.1 Helogale parvula | reverse complement strand
TCTCTCTCTCTCTCTCTCTCAAAAATAAACACATTTTAAAAAACTCCTCTTCCCTTAGCAGCCTATACTTTGACCATATTGGCAGCCTTTTGGTTCCTCAATGTCACATAATATTCTGGTTCTTTCTGCTATGCCTCCCTGCCAAAAGCAGCCTTTTCTATCCTGGTAACTTCTTTGTCACCTTGGTTCTTAATTTATTTCCTTTGGAAAAACTTTTCCTATACCCCTAAAATTAGGTTTAGAGCTTCCATTATTTGCTATCAACTACCTGGTTTTTAATTATTTATTTAATTATATTATTTCTTGCTATGATTATCAGCTCTAAGAAAACATTGGTATCTTTCTGTTCACTATTGAGTCACCAAGGTTCCGCACATTGTCTAACCTCTGCTAGGCACTTGATAAGTATTTCTTGAGTAAATCAATCTGTTCTATGATCTTCCCTTAATGCACCATGCCAGTCCCCCTGTTCAGCTTTCATTACTGAATTTCTGCAAACATATATCCATCTCTCTCTCTTGTCCCACATCTTAACCTACACAATGCTTTCAGATTAATGCACTCTATTTCACCTTTAAATATTATCATTACACCTTCTTTTCTACCAAACACATATTCCTGGGGAATCTCAATCAATAACAATCTATACATTTACTAATGCATCTCTAAATACATATACATTTGCATATATACATACATACTGTAAAACGTTATAGTTACATACTGATTTTATATTATATTGAGACTCAAAGGCTTGAAGATAACAGGTAGGCAATAAAATATAGATGATAATGAGTGCACTTGTGGGTAAAGTGTTATAGTTACATATTTGCAACATAAATGTACATTTGTTGTGTTTGCAACATTTGTTATACCAACAAATTTGTAATTATAATGCAATGTCAATGATATAACTCATTATCTTCCATATTTCAAAGTGCCTATCTATTGTCTTCAATCCTATGAGTCTCAATTGCTTCATTATTAAACCATGGGTAATGATCCCATTATAATTATAAAATATTTCAGTCCCTTTTTTTCCCTTTACAATTTAAATATTCTACAGGCAGATCATGGTCATTCTATCAAAAACGTAATTGACTACCTCAGCCATATCACCTAATTTATCCCCTGAACTGAACTGTGTTCCCCCCAAATTCATATGTTAAAGCCCCATCCCACATTGTGACCATATTGGAGATAGGACTTTTAAAGAAGTAATTAGGGTTAAATGAGGTCATAAGAGTAGGGATCCAGTAGGACTGGTTCAGGGATGCATGGACACAGAAGAAAGGCCAGGGGAAAACACAGTGAGAAGCCAGCTGTCTACAAGTCAAAGAGAGAGGCCTTAGGAGAAGCCGATCCTGCTGGAAACTTGATTTTGGACTTCCAGCCACCAGAACTGTGAGGAAATAAATGTCCAGTGTTTAAGCCACCCAGTCTCTGGTATTTGAATACGGCTGACCTAGTAGACTTAATACAATCACTAATCATGTCACCAAGCCAGTCTCAAATCATTCTGGACTGGTCCTTCTCCCTTAACTCTTGTATCTAGATTTGCCTAAGATTTTCATCAATATCTTCCTCCTAAATATGGCTTGATTTTGCATATTTGTCTTTATTCCCCCTGCTTTACCTCCCAGAACCAAGTTTCTTCATTTTCCTGAACTATATGCCTCTCCTAACTGTTCTCTTCTGCCTCCAGTTGCAATCCCCTTCGTCCTGAACTTGACCTGCTACTACAGTCATCTTTCTAAAAGACAAAGGTTATTGAGTCACTTCCCTCTTATAAGCCTCTTAGCTCCATGAGTTATAGGACAAAGGACAAATGCCTTATTTTGGCATATCTGGTCCTTTGGAGTAGGGTCCAAATAAACTGTCCAGTCTTCTCCATTGCTGTTTCTCTAGGCTCTGGCCAAATGAAAAAGGCCATAGCTCAGTGACTTCCTTGCTTGCATTATAAATGTTTGTTTATGTATCTCTGACTCAGTGAAGCCTTTCCACCATACTTGAATAGAACAGGTCATTCTCTTTAGAGTGTCATCATTATTGGTCTTTCTTTTATCCACACCTTTGTTTTACATTCATAATACGCAGTGAGCACATTTACTGAACTATGAATCTTCTGAGGATAAGAATAGCATGTAATTCATATTTGTATCTTATATATTCAGCATCGAGTCTGACCATAGTATTTGACAAACAAGTGCTTCATAAATGAATGGATAAAACAATAAATCAATGGTATTGAAACTCAAATATTCAGCTCAAAAGTCTTTTAAAAAGTTCTACTGACATAGAATAAAGTTTGGACTTCAAATATTCAAGATAATCTCTCTGGACAAAAACACACTTTTCCATCTCATGTCTCTGTTTATAGTGTTCCCACATTTAGTCTCAGTTCAAATATCACCTCCCATAAGCTAGAAGTAACTTCTTTAACTTTGTCTTCTTAATAGAATGGCTTTCTGTTTAATGATATTTAGTAGTGTATGCTATCATCTCTTTTAGATTTAAAGATTTTTAAAGTAAAATCCATAGCTGACTAATGTTCAGATTCAATGCCTAGTTCTGTTCATATAACACTCAGCAAAATATTGTGACATCCACTTTATGAGTATTTGTTGAGTGTATAAGTTGCTTTCAGACATTGTGTTCATGAGTCTTATCATTAAAGAAATATTTTCTGCATATATCTAGTATTATATGTATATTTAATTATGTATAAATGAAAACATGCATTAATATAGTAATATATAGGTTATAATATATTCAGAAAACTAAAAAAATTAAAGATAAAAAATAAATATAAAGGGGAGTTTTCATATTTTTTCCTGCATCTCGATGGATCTGCTTATGCACTCTTTGTGGAGTAAGCCCTTCTACAGAGGCCATTAAGAGAAACATTATTTATATTTTATTATAGCAAAAGAATTATTAATAACCTGACCTAGTACTGCTCTAGTCATCTAGCATCGTTGAGAAATGAGCATTTGGCATAGTCTATTTCCTGTGTGATGGAAGTTTAACCCATTATAAGTAGGAAAGGAATCTGGTCAACTGCCAAGTTGTTCATTGAATGCCCACCACATGCTAAATACTGTGACACATTCCTTGTGTCTACAATCTCATTTAATTCTAAAAACAATCTGGTGAAGTACATACTGTTAGGTCCATCTTACAGATAAGAAAATAAATTTTCAGAAGATTAAAATATTCATGATAGTCACAGCCTAGACCTAGGATTAGAATTCACATTTGCCTACCCGTAAAGCTTATATTCTTCCTAATATAGCCAATTATAGCTGCATTTTCTAGATTTGTTTTCTATTTTTAATCTAAAAAGATACGTTAAAATGATCAAACATTTCGTTTTCTTTTTAAACTCATAGGCTGAATCTCCCTTGGCATTATCCTCACCCTGGCCCTCTGGCCTGTGATGTGGCAGTCCACACAGGCATAAAGATCAGGACAGGATCCCTGGCTCACTGACACTGATAAACAAGTGTATACGAGTATCCTGATACCTTTTTCACCAATGAAAGTTCATGTTGCCAACTCATTTTTACATCATCTGCCCATTGTCTTATAGGTGAAATAAAGCCTGTGCGTGCAATACCCCTTTTTCACAATATTAACTTGTTTATTAACTTCTGAATGAAAAATTAAAGCAGATAAAAATTAGACAACCCTACCTTCTTGAAAATTATATTGCTGTAAGCTTTATAATCAATGTCTATTGAGCTCTGAGTACCAGTTAAAATGGGTTATGTTATTTTTTTTCTACTTAATATAAGAAAAATTGTGATCTCCGTTTTTGTTTTTGCTGTTTCCTCTAGGCCATTTATTCAAGTTATCATAATAGAACACTTTACCATGTCAATTGCTTTATGTTGTTGGCTGAGGAGTAGATGGGCACAAAAACGCAGATAAGAACAGACTCCCATTTTAGGACACTTGGTTGTGGAGGAAGGAGGCTGACACTAGTAACTAAGGGAAACAGTCTGATGGGTGGTAATCAGCGTAAGTTCTCAACTTTCTCTTTTAGGGCAGCGCAACCCAGCTGTGCCACTTAACCTTTCAATAAATAAATTTGGTATTCTCAACAGAGGATGGGTTCTGGACCACAGCTTAGGTCTGCTGTTAGGAATATGTTCTATACAGAACAACCATTCAGAAAATGCAAATCTTTCTTGCAATTTTATATTATGGCCGGACTTAATATTATAAGGTATTACAAGGAATCTCTCCCATACCTGCAGACATGCCTCTAGAATGGTGCTATAAGGAATAGAGTAATACTCCAGAAAGCTATTGACATTAACATAACCTGGTTTGACCTTTCATTGCTGAGTTGTGCTGGTGTAACATGTGCATAGTAGAACACAGCAGTTAGATGCTTGAGAGACAGCTAAATCTGAATAATTTTTTTAACCCTTCTTTTTCCTTTCATTCTCTATAGCATAAGTAAATTATGGTCTGCAAGTGAAATTCAGCCTATAGCCTGGTTTGTATGGCTCTATGCTAAGTTTTTTACATTTTTAAAGGATTGAAACAACAACAACAAAATTATGCCAGAGAAATTTATACAGCCCACAAAGACTGACATATTTACTATCTGGTTATTTGCAGAAAAAGTCTATCAGTTCACGCTCTAGAAAATGGTAGAGTTTTTACTTCTGCCTTCTGCCTTTCACAGTCTCTATTCTCTGCTTTTAAGAGGGCTTATTGCTTAATAGTCTTCTAAGACTTGTCTCCATTTCTAATCTCCATCACTTTATTGACTGCTACTCAATTCTTCTTTTCTTTGCTCTATCACTTGCCTTCATTTCCTCTCCCTATTGTGTTCTGAAATTCTTGACCTCAATATAGAGGAGCCTGGCATTTAACCACTGGTACAATGAAAGTGTGTCTTGCTAGGTAACTAATTATGAAGTGTTATATATGTAATCTTCAGTATTCACCTTAATTTTTGCTGTTTCTTCAGTAAAAAAAACAACAACAAAATTAAAAAAAAAAATTTCCCCTTATTTCATGCCCTCCTGTTTTATATAACTACTTTCCCTAACTTCTTTTAAAAATTTTTCATTGTTTTTCTCTTTAACTTTCATGACCTTAAGCAGCTCTAATTTACTCACCTGTTACTGATTATCTTACCTCCAGGCAATTAGAGCAAAACCCAATTTTTTTTTCTGCTTGAGTTCTTTGTTTGAAAAGTCAAAAGTAGTCATATACATGTCTTAAAGTTTTCAAAATTACATTTCAATTTTTAAAGATGAATTGAAGCTACAGAGGAGTGAACTGGACTTTTTCCAATGTGGGTTTTCTACGTTTTCCAGATAGGCATCTTGGTAACTACCAATGATCAACACAAAAAAAAGCTACCACAATAGTTTCCCATCTTTCACCTCCTTATATTCATGAATGTGATGAAATGCATTTAGCCCTCTTCTCATTTTACAGCATGAGACCCTCTACAACACCGTATAATTTATAGACCTATGAGGAGCCAAGTATGGATATAAGAAGCTCTTCAATTTCTCTCTGATACTTTCGCCAAGTCATCTGCCATTCCAAATATTTCCTCTTAAAATCTTCAGTGGTATGTACTTAAAATTTTTTTTACTTATTTGCATTCATAAAATATGTGTGATTTTTTTCCATTTCAAATCCTTGTATTATCACAATTGTGTAGAAATGATAGGACAACGTGGTTCTAAAACGTCCAACACTAAAGCATTATGAAATTAACAAAAGTTTGTTGTGCAATGTTCTAACATCTACTTAATCCATAAAGACAAAGAGCAGTTCTCTTATTATTGAAGTAATATAGAATATATTCTGGTTGCAAGAGAAAGAACTTTAAGCCTGAACGGCAACAACATTTCTGTGTGATGAGTCTGTTTACATACACCAAATTTAAATGTCTTAGTTTTTTGTTAAACTGGTATCTTTTATAGACTAAATCAAACCCTAAGGATGTAATCAAATTAAAAGGATTAGTACTCATTAATAAGCTGGCAGAAATATTTCATCAAAAGTTTGCTCAGTCTCTCTCTGCAAAACCAATAGATAAAAGCAGGCAGTGCATAAAAGTGTCTGTCTATTGCACTAAAATATGACGAAAATAATATTTCTTAACATTACCAAAGAACCATCTATTTCTGAAGATCATACCAGTTCCCATTGCATAGGCCAGTAAGGGTCATTAAACACCAATGGGTCTCTGAGTCCTTCTTCAGAGTCAATGACATTGTAGACTTCACTCGGGATCTCATTTTCTTCCACACAAGGTCTGCAGGGCAAAGACGGCAAATGAACTATGAAAAACATAATCACTGCTTTTACTGTTGCTTTTTTTGTCATAAAAATTCCATTTATTTAAATTCCATTAAAAAGCACATTTGGCTGCCGAGAGCATAAATATACACTTTTATTATATTTAGCATTTTTCATTTTCCAAAAAATTCTGACATTTGTTTAGATAAAAATGTTGAAATATTTTCAAACTACCTGTTTCAGCTAATGACTTATGCATTTGTTGCATACAATAAATGTTGGAAAAACGAGTGATTTGAAATGCAATTCAAAAGCTCTGTATATATTATCCCGTTATCAGCTTACACTGATCTTTATCCTCATCATGTCATGTGCCTGCCACTCTGACTTTTCCCAAAATGCATCATTTAGAGAGTGATTTAAATTACTTAAGGGGCGCCTGCGTGGCTCAGTTGGTTGAGCTTCTGACTTCAGCTCAGGCCATGATCTTGTGGTTCATGAGTTTGAGCCCCTCATAGGGCTCTGTGCTGACAGCTCAGAACCTGGAGCCTGCCTTGAACTCTGTGTCTCCTTTTCTATCCCTTCCCCACTCACATTCTCTCTCTCTCTCTCTCTCAAAAATAAACATAAAAAATTTAAAAATAAATTACTTGAACTATAGTAAATAATATTTTTTTAAAAATCTCAGTTCTCTAATTGCTCTGATGTACTTAATAAATCATTAAATGAGCAAGTGACAGTGATAGAAATTCAGGAAGGCTCTCTAACACAATGTTCTCCTAGAGATGAAGCTGTAATTCAGTCCTTCATACCTGCCTGTGCACTTTGGAGGATTACCAAAACCAAATTTGGAGGGAAATAATCAAGCAATGACATTGACAACACCTCTATCTTAGAAATAAATTTAAATTTAGTAAAATGATAAATGAAATTAAGCTATTATATATTAGAGTTATTCTGATTTATAGATATGTACAAGATTAAACTATGATTATAAGTTTATTAAGAACAGGAATTATGTCTAATTTTGAGAAAGTCCCACACCTATGCACAGAGAGGGTTTGGTAAACTGTCAACTTACTAACAGAGTATCAAAATGGAATAGCCAAGTAGCAGTATTTACATAAGGCTATATCCAGAAATGTTCTCTACAGTATCATTTGCAAACAGGGAAAAATGAAACAACTTGTCCATGAATAAGAAATTGTTTTAAAATGATAATAAAGTCATACAATGAAATACTATTTAGCAGTAAAAACAAAACAAAACAAAGGGACCTATAACTGTCAAGTGGATCCTTTTGGATAATTCTCAAAAATTGTAAGGAGAGGGCAGAAGACTATGTACATTATGTTATGATTTATATAAGGTTTGAGTCATCCCAAAATAAGTTTATAAATTATTTCAAAATGATACATCTAAAGTAAGTATATGCATCTAAGCGAACATACAAAGAAGACTCTTCTGAAGAAGGTAAGAAGGAGAATAGTTTTAGGAAGGGCACAAAGAGGAATTCAACTTTAATGATTTATTCCTTTAAAAAACCTGGAGCTACTATGACAACATAAGGTTAACAAATGCAGATGGTGTATACATATTATACATTATACTGGTGTGTATATTTTATGTATACTGGGAGTATGTTATAATGACAAGATACACATACACAACCAAAACTAGTACAGCCTAGCTGTTCTATCATGAGCCAAAGATGGCTCCTGTATATTGGCCCTATGTTATTTACTTCTTTTAAAAAAATTTTTTTTAATGTTTTTTATTTATTTTTGAGACAGAGAGAAAGAGACAGCTCGAGCAGGCGAGGGTCAGAGAGAGAGGGAGATACAGAATCCAAGGCAGGCTCCAGGCTCTAAGCTGTCAGCACAGAGCCCGATGTGAGGCTTGCACCCACAAACTGTGAGATCATGACCTGAGCCAAAGCCGGATGCTTAACCAACTGAGGCACTCAGGCACCTCTGTTGTTTACTTCTTTACAGCGCCCTGGGACCAACTGGCTCCAAACCCTACGGACACCAAAAAGCCCCAATTTTTACACAGCCAGTTGTTATAAATAAAGCCCATATAAGCACAATTTTAGCCATTTACTGCCTTCCTACCTTGCACAATGCACAGAACTGCACCCAAAATCTGCTAACCATAGATAAGATCAACTCTGTGGCTATGAAAGACTCCAAGCTTCTGCTGGCCTTCAGAGCTCTCTGACCCAGAGACTCCTCATTATGCTGCTGAGCAAAATCATCTAGATTCATAATACTCTCTCTAATCCTCTTCCCCAGGAGTTCCCTCTGCCCTCTTCCCCTACTGGGTAGTAGGCTTCATCCTTTACCTCTGGAAGGGCTCCTGCTGTGAGGGACTTTCCCCAGTGCAAACCTGCCAAAGCTCTACCCAAATAAAACTCCTTGTGTGCTACTGCCACCTCATGGTCATATCTATTTCCTTGATCATCCCCCCCCATATCCCTCAAATTCAATACATCAGTAAAAAGAATTGGGAAAGATATCAGAATAGAGGTCCGAAGACCAGAAGTCTAGATTCCGCACTCCACTTTGGCTCTTGCAGTGATCAGAAGGGTTCAAATGCATTTAGCGAGCTAAACATTTCCAGACTTTTGTCAAGACAAGAATCATTATGTCTCCAGGAATGACTGTTAGTTGTGAGTGTTCAGAAAAATAGCATTCAGAAACATTTGGATGGCCACTTAAAGGACTGATAGATAGGTCATTCAAGAAGGATGTAGCATGGTGTTTGCAGAAGTGCGTAGGACCCTGCCTTTCCTGCTTGCACTGCGAAGCCTCCTCTCTCTACCACTGTAATGACAAATCCTATCAGTCATCAAAGGGATAGTATTTGAAATTTATAAAATAAAACATTTAAGTAGGGGAGAAGTGGACGTTCTATTAAATGTAAGATTTAACTTAAAAATACCAAAGCAATGACCATAAAAGTATAATAAAAGAAAGCACAAAGCAATAAAGTAATAAAAATTGTTGAAACAAGTTACAAAATTGAATTAAAAGTACTATGCATAGAAAAGTGTTTGTTATGATCTCATTGTTTATTTCACTCATATGTTCATATAAGCATGAATATTTATGGAAGAATACTTCAGAAAATGTACAAATGAGAGATCAAGAGAATTTCCTTATGACTTTTTGTACTATTTGATTTTTTTTACCAAGTGCTTGCACAACATTTATGTTAAAAAGAACTCTTTAAGACAAAATAAATCTCAAAATGTCCCAGATTTTCAATGAGATTTTGGAGTTAAATTTTCTAACAAAATTTCTAGTGAAAAAAAAAAAAGTTCCATTCAACGGAATGTCAGCAGGCTATATGTGTGCCAATGTCACAAATTTTTACCTTTGCTCTATATTCTCAAAATTCTACTATATACCATTGTAATTCAAAAGTGTAGGATCCTATATTTTGAGACAACTGCAAATAAGAATAAAATAGGTTACTTCCTTCCAAGATTTGATGTAAATTAGCATTATAATCCATTGGATCTGACAATCCCCTTTTTTTGTTTAACTCAAAATAAAGGGAGAACTTTTTTTAGACAATTATATTTCCATGTAAATGGTTATATCTTCATTTTTATATCTCATGCAGCTATTTCCTCAATCCGAAATTGAGAAAATATCTAAATATTTTGTGAATCTAAACTGGTTAGCCTTTCAAAATATTTTTCTTTATGCTTACATTTTAGCACATTTGCTAAGTTGCAACATTTCATATTCCTTTTCATAACTGACTCCTAAACACACTGACCTGTACCAAGTCTATATGGATGACGCAAATACAGTGGCCAACAGGTCCCTTCCTCATCTTGCATGTCCTGAAGAGCACGTGCTATCTTCAGAAATGATTTAAGTGACCTAAGCTTAAGGTATCCCATTGCAACAATTATAATTCTTTGAACTGAAGAAAATTATGTGAAAGCTACATCTTCTCTGTGGCATTCAAATTCACAGAAATGCACACCTGAAATTCAAAGCCTTAAAAAGGATGTCATAAAGGAAAATGCCAAACTGGCTCTGAATGATGATTTCCCTTTTAATTTTTGAAACTAGTAATGTTAACCATTGCATCATTATCTATTACCCTTCTGCTAGATGTTCTATACAAAATGTACATTTTGGAAAGTAGTACGTTACCTCGCGATCCTACCAGCATTATTTAATTATGCATGTGTATATACACACAACTATAGAACAATGAAATGAAGAATTAAAATAATAAAAAATAACTCAGTATATATACTCTTTCCATTTCCTAACAAGTTTCTTTTTTTTTTTTAAGAAAGTAAATGTGACAGGTTAAAAAAAATTGGCCCAGGGACTATCTTTGAGACAGCCGGGGGAATAGTCTGCTTTAGAGAATGAAGTCACAGTCATGATATAGTTAGAGGAGTTTGGGAGCCTGGCCAAGAACAAGCTGGTAAGGCCTGCAGACTAACCTCAATTCGTGCAGTTTTCAGGCATATGATAGCTGTGTGGTTAGAAGCCATTTCACTGACTCACCTGAACCCTATTCCCAGTTTTCCTTCTATGCCAATCTCACAGCATGGTTTGGAAAATATTTTATCCTTGAAGAGACACCAACTTACTAACTATCCACCTGACAGTGTACACAGCTTTGCATCCAAGCAGGCGCTCCTGCTATAGGAAATTGTTAAGACTTTCAAATATTTAAAGCAATAATGCAAAATATTCTTCACTGTGAAAGAAAATAAAAATCATCTGAGATAATAAATCATTTTGTATTTTCTCATTACTGCATATTACAAAAACACACAAAGAAAAAATGTACTCCTTTAAAAATTTGTAAATCCATATACTAGTCCAGGGGTCAATAAATTTTTTCTGTGGAGGACCAGATTGTTAATAATTTAGACTTTCTGGGTCTTTATGGTCTCTGCCACAACTATTCAACTCTGCCATTGTAGCAGGAAAGCAGCTATAGACAATACATAAACAAATGGCTTGAATTCCCGGAAAATTTTATTTATAAAAACAGGTGCAGGCAGAATTTGGCCTTTGGCTTTTGCTTCATAGTTGTGGATCCCAGCGCTGGTCTTTAGCATGCTTTTACCAATCATATAGTGTACAACTACTAAAATGAACATTTATAATAAGTATAAAGGAAAAATGTATCCATTCCCTACTGAGGAATATGTATAATTCAATCTTAAACTAGGGCACTAAAGTCCAGAGGAAAAGTGAAAAATAACAAGAATTAAATAAATACACTTCTTTCTAGTACAGTTTTCCCCATTTATCCGAAAGTATAATGTTCTTATGAAACCTTTCCTAAGCTGAAATGGCATAATCAGAAGAAGCAATTACCATTAATTTATACAGGAAAAAAATTTGAGCATTCCCAGACCCTCCACCCCCACCCTCAGTATCCTCTCTGCGGCTTTTCTGATACCTTAGGACACATCTTGCTAACAGATGCACAAAACAAATCAAGATAAAGCACAGATGCACAGAGATAATTCAAAGCTACGGTGGCTTGATGCTGAGACACTGAAGCGTAGTTTCCGGGGAAGGAACTTTGGTGGTTCCACTCTCGCTGCTTGGGATGAGCACTGCGGGCTCACTGCCAAACAAATGCTGAACGCGATTTTCGCTCTTTGCCTTTTATTGTCCAAGCAAAAATCGTCTTTGGATTTCTTTTAGTTAGTGAAAACACGTACTAATGTAGGTTTTTATGAAAGCAAAGCAGCATAACACAAACTTTCCGAAAGGAGTGGATAATGGTCCCTCCATTTTAGGTGTTTGTATTTAACTTTTTGTAGTATTTTTAAAAATTGTTTAATGTTTATTTTTGAGAGACATACATACACACACGCACGCACACACACGGGGGAGGAGGGAGAGAGAGAGAGAGAGAGAGAGAGAGAGAGAGAGAGAGAGATTGCGAGTGGAGGAGGGGCAGAGAGAGAGGGAAACACAGAATCTGAAACAGGCTCCAGGCTCTGAGCTGCCAGCACAGAGCCTGATGTGGGACTCCAGCTCACAAACTCTGCGATTGTGGCCTGAGCCAAAGTCAGACCCTCAACAGACTGAGCCATTCAGGCACTCTAAGTCATATTTTAAAAATATTGACTGATCATGCAAGTTGAAATAGGGGAAACTAACATTTCAAAGGACAGCATGCTGACAATTGAGTTCTCTGCTAGGTGAATTGGGCATTCCCTTATTACAAGAAAACATAAATGAATGTTTTCAGTGAACACCCTATCCAAGTGCGCTCTTAATGAAAGATTAGTTAATAAATGTGCAATATACTTCTTCTAAAACTTAAGATTCAAAGTAAGACCTTTCTAGAAGAGATTTCTAGAATTCATCAGATACTGACTTAACTCCACAGTGCTGCCTTTATTTAATTACCATTCCATAAAACATTCTGACAGCCCAAATGCAATGCTTAGTAAGCATTTTACCTCCCGACAGCTTGAAGATGTATGGTAGCACTAAAATTACAATACTCACCATGACTTGTTCTGTCATCCAACTTTGGGAATGGAGCATACTTGTCTCTATAATGAGCTGTCTGATGTTCTATTCAGTTTACCTGTGGCAAACAGGAGTAAACGTAGCTACCTAAACATTGGCATATTAGTGAGATGCAAGCAAACATTCTTTTACAAGAGTCTTTAAGAAAGGAGAAGTCATCATACACAATTTACTCACACTTGTGCTTTGATGCAAAATAGGATGCATTTAAAAATTTTCAGCATAAATTAAAATTTACTCTAGGGTAATATTTCCTTAAAATTTTTTCAAAATTGAGATCTGATTAATGTATTGATTTAAATCTATAGAGAGAAATGCACCATCATTTGTCCACTGTAGACACACACAATGATTTAATACTTTAGACTTTGTTCCGGGATATACCCGTCCTTCATAAACTAAGCCTGCTTTGTCAGATATTAAATTAAGAATTTGTGTGGTTGAACGTCTAGCAGTATACACAAACTAGTAAAATAAGAAGTGCTTACTAATTACATAATATAAGATATTGCTGCATTTGTTTATGCTTATGAAAACTAGGGTAAAGTAAGATCACCTAATTAAATTATTAGCTTTGTGAAAAATCTACAAGAAGTCTTCTCATGGATCAGTTTTATTATGCAACAGTAAGAAAGAATTTTCACTACTAAAAAGCTAACCATCTTACACAACTAGTAGAGCTTATTTTTGATAATCACAAATAAAGAAAATATAAGATCCAAAAGGATAAAAAGGCTTGTGCAAAAACTTCATGTTGAAAATAAAAATGCAAAAGGAACCAATTTTTAAATGAAATAATTTCTTTCTGACTATTTTTACTTATCATTGAGAATCACTTATTTTAACCATTAAATGTTTGGCAAAAAGCAGATCATACAATGGCTTTAAAAGGACTTTCAGGGGCTCCGGGGTAGCTTAATCAGTTGAGCGTAGGACCCTTGATTTCAGCTCAGGTCATGATCTCACAGTTCAAAGGATCGAGCCCCGTGTCAGGCTCTGTGCCGGCAGAGTGGAGCCTATTTGGATTCTCTCCCTCTCTCTGCCCCTTCCTCTCTCTCACTCTCTTTCTCTCTCTCAAAATAACTAAATAAATAAAGTGTTTTTATTATTTAAAAAGTATTTTCAGTTTAAAAAGGCTGAATCCCTTTCTAGTTCTCTATTATAATCAGTCTCAGTATTTATTAAAATACTGTGGGCTATACAATATATACCAATGGTGTTCAGCATTGGTTCTATGTAAGAGCCTAGTGAAAACCATATCACAGCCAGACTTTCTGGCAATTAGAATGAGCTTTGTCAACGAAATCAAATTCTAACAACCTTTGTAATGCAACTCATGGATTTGAAAATATGGCACATCTAAGCAAACAGAAAGTTCACCTTGGCTTTCAGAATTTAAGGATTTCTTTGCCCCAGAAATCCAATAAATGGCCTGCCTGTCTGTAGTACTACCATTGTGAATGAATGGAACCAGATTTCATTCCATTTTATATATTAATATATGTATATATATTATTCCATCCACATATATATTATTACACACACACACACACATACATACATATATGGAATTAAATGAGTACCAAATACTGAATTACTGAGTACCAATTATTCTGATGTTCTAAAGTGTTTTTACTTATTATATTTAAATATGCATTATTAATACATATGCATATACTATAAGTATATATGATACTATATTAGTATTAGCATAGTGGCAAAACTAAACTATTTAATAGAATATATACTACGTACATGTATATATACTGCATGTATATATATATACTGTGTATATATGTAAGATGTAAATATAAAACACTATAGCTCTGAAATATTTATATAATATATACATGTGTATATTCTGAGTATTATACATATGATATATGTGTGTATATATAATATGTAGCATATGTATATAATGAATATGTAATATTTATGGACTGTATATGAACACACACACACACACACACACACAGATAGCCTGAGCAATAGTAAGAAATTAGGTTCCTTAGTTTTATATTCCTTCACTGATACTTTTTTACATTCCATAAACTTTCTTTGTAAAGTCAATCCAGAGGCACATAGCATATAGGACATTTTTTCTAATGCCTTTAACGTGAATTTGGTGCCAGCAGCAGTAGGGAAGCTGTCCTCAGTGAAATCCCTCAGTCACAAATAAACATGAGTGATCTACTCTGATACTATGCTAATGACCTCAAGAGTAGGGCAGTCTCATTGCAGCAAACATTCTCACATGCCTCCTACACACCAAAGCTTTGCTGCTGGGCAGGGGTCTCCCAGCCCCTCAAAGCTTATATTTGGTTGTGCCCTCCTCAGAATAGCAACAGTGATAACACTCTGTCTTCTAATTTTTCACACATTCTATCCTAATCACTTCTCCCTGATCATAGCAAGCTGTTTTAAGACTGGAGTGAAGCTTGTGAACATACAACGGAGAGATCAAAGGATTTGGAACATGAAAATGCACTGGTGCATGCACGTGTGTGTGTGTGTGTGTGTGTGTGTGTGTGTGTGTGCTTAAGCAGTGTGTGTGGTGTGTGATGTATTTTAGAACATCAGAGGATTATTATCAGTCCTAATCAATTTTTTCAGACACTTTTTCAGACAATCAAAATGATTAGATCATTTATTTTTTGCTTATTTAATGCAGAATTTTGTTTTATTAGGTAAACATAGACTTGATAGCCTCTAAGGTTTAAGACTAAGCTTAGTGATATTTCAGTCCAACTCTTCCCTTTTGAAGATGAACAGACTAAGAGGCAAAAGAGTCTGAGCCCCTCAACCATTTTGGCCAACAATGTACAACGGGGGATGCCAGGTCCTAGCCCGCCTTTCACTGGTCACTGGGTTCAGTGTTCTCTCTGAGAAATGACACATCACTGGCTGACAATGCAATTTTTAAGCAAAGCTCATCAGGGAAATTCATAGTAAGAAAAGTGCTCTGTACTTTCAGGTACAATAAGTTTAAAGGCTTTATGTTTCACTCTATAACCCACGCTAAAAAATAAGGTAGGTAATAGTAGAAATCTTAGTTTCATTTCATTATTTATACAGCATAGCATCTAACACGTGGTAGTTAATCAAATAATGTTTTTAAATTGATAAAAATTAATTGAACACTGGATAGTTATGAGAGAAAAAGGAACTTTATTCCCCTAAAGAGGAGAGACCCTACATGGCATTGTCTTAAAAAATGCTTTTCTGAATGAATTATGTAACAATAGCCCACCTTCCCTGGCACTAGCATCTCACTCTACTAACCGAACATGATGATGACTTCATGTGAGAACGACCTCGAATACTCTGAAACATGCCAGAGCATATTAGTCTCCTCTCTAATTCAATATCTTCCCTCACAAGTAACAACGTATGACTCCAAAGAACCACATTTGTTTAATTTCTGCTTCACTAATCACCAATTCTATTTCCTCTCTCAATGTTTCCTCTATTTCTAATGATTCTAAATCAACCAAATAAATATTGGAATTTGTCATGTTTCATGTAAAAAGCAGAGGTATTTACACAACTCCAAGATTGAATACTAGCATTTTTTTTCATGAAACCATGCAAAACTACCATTTAAAAGCACTTAAAAGCTTTTGTCAATGTATGTCTCCATACAAATTGAATGGACATAATTAAACAAAGTCTCTACATACATGATATTGCAAAATACAGTTAAATAAAATGAAGGGCAATCTTTTAGATAATTTTTTTAGAAAATTTCCCTTTTCTTGTGTTGCAGTTGTGTACTATCTAAATTCATTTTGCTCCCAGTACTCTGTATTTGATAGAAAATGAAAGGGACACAGGCATACTGAAATTTCCCTTCACTTGTAGCTCTATTATGTGTATTCAATTTGGTTGTAATATATTTATATTTATAAAAATGATTTCAAAACTTGGATTCCTAAAACTTTCCCAAAAGTCTAATAAAATGTTTTTCTCTTGTTTTCTAAAAGGCTATTAATGAAAGGCCCAACAAGGGCCAATGTTACTTTTTCAGGTCTTTAGAGTACTTAGAAAAAGGCATTATGTATATATTGCTACCTAAAAATTGTTCTCTTTGTCACAATTAGTTTAAAACTAAATTCCTTTCATGTTGGGTGGGGGATGGGCTAGATGGGTGATGGGCATTAAGGAGGGCATTTTTTGGGATGAGCACTGGGTGTTACATGTAAGTGATGAATCACTAAATTTTACTCCTGAAACCATTCTTATACTATATTTTAACTAACTTGGATTTACATAAAAAATAAATATGTAAAAATAAGAATAAAATAAAATAAAAATAAATTTGCTTGCACCTGGAAAATATTATAAATAAAATTAAATAAAATCCCATTACCAAAAAAAAATTCCTTTCTCTTGTTCTCTAAAAAAATAACATAAAGTCTAACGTTGCCAAAACAAAACACTTGGACAATGGCAAAAATCATAAACTATATCCAGAGACTACTTTACATGATGCACACGATGTTCACAAGTGCTGAGTCTTTTTTGATAAGTGTGTTTTTCTTTCATATAAAGATAAAAAGAAAAGCTTTTAGGTCATGGGCTATGAGGGGAAGAGATAATGTCTCTTCTTCTTTGATGTTACAAGTAGCTCTTCATTACAGAAGACGTCTCATAGTATAATAAAGGTCTTGGAAAATTGAGCCTGAATATTTAATAACCAGCTTCAATGTGGAAGCTTTGTGACTTTCCTGTCCTTGGCACAGCAGAGCAAACATACATGTATTATGAACAACTAGCAAAACTTTATTATTTTAGTGTAGAGACTTTACTTTAGTATTTAAAGATATGATGTCACTAGAAGGGAAAGCATGAGTTCTATATTCCCTAGGAAGCCTTCTGTTTTCAAATGTTTCTAAAATACCAACTGACAAGAAACCAGAATAAAATGATCCATCCGTAGTTAAATACAACATATGAAATGGGTTTCAATCTTTTATGCATTACCCATAAGCAAAAATTACAGCCCATTGAATGATATTCAGAACTTGGATGTGTGGCTCTATGCTAGTCTGGAGTTAAAGGTATATCTAAATGAAGTTCAAAAACATATTTTAATTGCATGTTGACAAGTCGCCTGCGTTTTAAACTTTGGCATTCTAGACATGACAATTATATTAAGAAAAAAATGTGTCAAGTCTTTTTTAAGAAAATAAAACTTTTTGATAAAAGAGTGCATGCATGAAAAATTCAAACAACCAATAAAAGTATAAATGAGAGATGATAAATTTCACACAAGATATGCCACTTGTCAATCGTCACTACTGGCAAGCTTCCTTTGTGACTTCCCTCTGCACACAGATAGACGTAAGCATATACAGATACAGGTATGGATAAATTGGGCATATGTAGTCGACATGGGAATACCTAGGTCAGGCATATGAAGATATGGGCACATACAGATAACTCTGCATAAATCCGCATTAAGTCATGTTATTATGCACAGTACTATGCGACCTGCTCTTTTTCTCACTCAGAAAAATGCCCCTTTTTAAATCAATAAAAATACATTTTTATCATTTCATACAGCATTTTGTTGTACTGAGATTTGACTTTTTTAATTTCTTCAATATAGACATAGAGTGATCATATTTCATACAGAAAATATTATTTATCTATCAATTGATTTTATGGCTCATCTCTTTCTAAAAAGAATGTATGGTGGCTTATGGGAAACATATACGTAAAAAATAAAAATGTGACCTAATAAGAAACAAAAACAGAAATCAACAAATAAAAGCAAGAGAAAAATATAAAACTCTGCTAGTAAATGAAGTTTTGAATGAAAGTCTTACTTCAGGCTCTCAAAATTTGTCATTAAAATTCTACAAAAAGAATAGAAAAATATAACGTGAAAATAAAGTACTAGAAACAACCATCAACAGCCCATTGCCAGAATCTAGAATCTCCAAATAGCTTTGAAACTAAATTAGAAAGACAAATGGAAAGACAATGATTCACAAAACATTGCCATGGGTGACACAAAGAAACATAGCAAATATTCTGATCATAAAGAAAAGAAAACAGGGGCGCCTGGGTGGCACAGTTGGTTGAACCTCCAACATCAGCTCAGGTCATGATCTCACAGTTCTTGGGTTTGAGCCCCATGTCAGGTTCTGTGCTGACAGCTTAGACCTGGAGCCTGCTTTGGATTCTGTGTCTCCGTCTCTCTCTCTCTCTCTGCCTCCCCCACTTCCCACTCCCCACTCAATCTCTGTTTCTCTCAAAAATAAACAAACATCATTTTTTTAAAAATTCATACACACACACAAAAGAAAACAACATGTTACTTTTTGTAACAGAGTATCTCCACACAAAAAAAGATAGGGATCTCCAGCTAGGTCAATTGGAGAATTCTTCAAATTCAGGAAAAGGGGACTTTACATTCTTTTCCTTTCATGTCCTTTGTATTTCTACAACAAACATGTATTTCTTGTGAAAAAATAATTATAAGGTCTAAAAATTATTGAGTCCAACACAGAAATATTCAGGTTTTAAAAATCCTGAATTTAAGGGGAAAAAAACTATATGTGTATTTGAATGATTGGGTAATGGGTGGGATTATTCTTATTTATTTTCTTCTTTCTCGTTCCTAAATTTTATCCCCACTCTTCTCCCATGAACATACTGCTGTTGTATAAGCAGAAAAGCTCATTCTTAGAAATAACTACAATGAAAATTAGTACAAACAACAGAAAAAAACAACACTAAATGTAAAAATTTGGTGATTCTATCAAACTTCCATTCAAAGCACTTGATGTGCCCTTGCCTAAAATTCTCTCCCCAGACATCAGTGTAATTCACTCTCTCAGGAACTTTAGATTTTTACTCAGTGTCACTTTTTAGTGAGGCTTTCCCTGACCTCCTATTCAAGACACACACACACACACACACACACACACACACACACACACACTTTCATATATATAAAAAGATAATATATTCGGTATGTAGATTTTAATCTGTGATAAAAAGATAATATATTCAGTATGTAGATTTTAATCTGTGAGATTTGTTAAGGTCAGTTTATCATGCAAATACAATCTCATAGGTGTTATTTTCCAAAACAACATATAATAAAAATCTTTAGAAGTCACTTAATGTTTTTTGAAAATACTAATTTTCAATGACTGTGCTATCCAGTAAATGGATATAACATAATACATTTAAAAATTAAGAAATTTCGAACATATATTAGGTTTATATTTTTCTATTGAAATAAAATCTGAAAGAAGCATTTTTATTAACTTAATAAAAATTTACTGATTACCTATAATGAGCTAGAAATGGGGCTCCAGCACAGAGGACAGAGGCAAGAAAGAACAGGTAGCTCCTGCCTCTAACAGCTTAAAATGTAAGTCAAGGAAGAGACAGGAATTATGCAGGAATGATGAAAAACCCACTTAATTCTAACGCGATACAGTGTATCAGGGGAGGACTGGGCAGGAGTATAAACCACTACTGGATATTGAAGCAAAATCATGCTGAGGAAGAGTTATTTCCACTGAGGCCTGAAGGGAACTCAAAAAGGAGAGTGTTCTAGGCAAAGGACTAGTGTATTAAGCATCTATGTCCATTACGTAAAATCTGCCTGCAAATAACTTTCCTTAGAATAACTAGACATTAAATAATCAGACCAATAAGCGTGACCATGCCTACAGTTTTTTATGCATATAATCTAATTTCCCAATACTGAGTTTCTTTCAAGATATAATCCCACCAGCAAAGTATGCCAGTATCTATGTTACTATGTTTTCACCAACACTTGGTATTGTGTTTTGACCTTGATTTTTAAAGTATACCGTGAGAATATAATTCCTATAGAAAAATCATAAAATATGTTTCAGTATAAAAACTTATTAATGCGATTACAGCTCCCAAGTTTCCACCATCTAGAAATTACAACTTTGAACTGTTTATTGTATATTCAAGACATTCCACTAGGTACATACATGATTAAAATGTATTGTCCTGGTATAATAGTTGTTTTTGACTTAATATAAACATTTTCTAGAATAATAAGTGTGCATCTACATTATCAACTTCATATGTTGATCAGAATCCTATTGTTAAGGCTATAATAAATTTAACCCATCCCATGTTGTTAATATTTCTGCAGTTTCACTGTTATATGTCTTAGTGTAGATTTTTTAAAACTTATCTTTCTTGTGGCTTCTTAAGGGGCTTACATCAATGGACCAATGTGTTTCAGTGTTTCTTAACAAACTTTCAGCCATTGTTGCTTCAAAATTGTCTCTGCATAGCTTTATTTATCTTTCTTCTGGGACTCAAATTAAACATTCTAAATCTCATCAAATCCTTTAGGTCTTTTACAATTTTCTGAATTTTACACATTTGTCTCTCTATATTCATTCTGGACCATTTCTAATGACTTACATTGCAGTTCAGAATATATCAAACACACATAATTTGCTTGTAAACCCTCCTTTGTGTTCTTAATGTTATCTCGGATTTCAGTTATGGTTTCACACTGGCCCTTTACATAGTTATCATATCATATTTTATAGTTCTCAGATTTTAGTGATATTCTTAAGCTCAGCCTTTACCTCACTACCATGGAAAACACAAAGTGTTTTCTAATTCTAACATCCAGGCACCAAGGTCTGTTTCTGTTTTATGTTGTTTCTGCTGCTTGCAGCTGATAATCTCTAGATCTGTTGCAAACCTCATTATCTTTGGTATTTCATTGAATGTTTATATGAAAAATTACTTTTCAAAATAATTTTAGACTCAGGAAATGATATATTTTTTTCAGAGGGAAACTTCATTTCCTTCCGCCAACCCTGTAAGGGTGGTAGTCATCTAAGACCAAGGTTTGAGGTTTGGGGGACCATGTAGGTGACCACTCGGAGTATATTTCATATCCCTATTTCAGAGAACAGCCTTTCAGAGAGTCAGGCCAGAATAATTGTGTTTCCTTTTGAAAGGGGCTGAAATTTAATCTCTGCTGCACCTTCTACCAAAATACCAGCCTTACAATTTAGCTGCATACCACTGACTGGGACATACCTCTTTCAACTCTAATGCTCTTTCTGTTCTTGGTCTGCTATTTCCTTACTATCTTATTAACTACATGATACATCTAAGAAGATGTTTTGCATTTCTTTCGATTTTTAAAAAAATTATCTTTTTAGGATAATTGTTCTGCATTACCCACCCACCTTTTTAAGAAACAGAAGTCTCCCCATATTAAATTCTGAATTGTTTGAAATTTAATTTATTCCCAGTTGTGACTGTTATTTTGCTACCGAATGACACCATCATGAACATTTCTTCAAATGTATTTGTGTTCTGGGGCACCTGGGTGGCTCAGTAGACTAAGTGTCCAACTTTGGCTCAGCTCATGATCTTGTGGTCTGTGAGTCTGAGCCTCACGTTGGGCTCTGTGCTGACAGCTCAGAGCCTGGAGCCTGCTTTGGATTCTGTGTCTCTCTATCTTTCTTCTCCTTTCAAGCTTGTGCTCTGTATCTCTGTCTCTCTGTCTCTGTCTTTCCCTCAAAAATAAACATTAAAAAAAGGGGACTGAACTAAACCTTATATTCCTATAAATAAACTTTTGTGTTCAAATGGTATATATTTTAAGGACTTGACATATATCACCCAATTACCATCCAGAAAGAATCTGTGCTTGTTCTCCCTTTAGTATTTCATCAGAAAGTCAGTTCTTCCCAACTCTCCTCCTCATCCCATATACACAGACATTTACACATATAACTGGGTAATGATTTTTCATTTTTGGCAGCTTGATAGGAATATAAATATAAATATATACCATCTTTTAAACTGTGTATCTGTTTCACTTCTCGTGAGACTAAGCATATGTTCATGTTTATTGAACACATAGTTCTTTATTTGTGAATTACCCAAAATTTTTAAATCATATGATGGGTAGTCAATAGACATTTTTATTCCCACTTACACTACTAAAGATACAAATAAAGTAATTATATAAACATGAAAATTAAAATAATTACAGTCAACAAAGGGAAAACAGCATGAAAATAATGAGGTTTTAAGTAAAGCAGAAGACTAGAATTAAGTAGTTAAAGCAAGAATCAGTAAATTATGGTATAGGGGACAAATCTGACTTGGAGCCTGCTTTTATAAAGTTTTATTGAAACCCAACCATGAACATTCATTTATGCATTGTCATTGTCTGTTTGCACTTTACAACACCAGAGCTGAGGACTTGTCATAGATACCTAGATAGGTAGGCCAGCAACGCCTAAAATATAAGGATCAAGAGAGATTGGCCTTGATACTCCTAAGAGTGAAAAACCAGCAACATTTGTATTAAATGCCATCACAACTCTTATCATTATTATTAACATGGATCTATAGCATTGGTTTATAATTATATATGAAATATACATATACATGTAAGTATATGTATGTGTAAGTATAAGTGTGTGTGTGTAGTATAACTATTAGAAGAACAGTAGAAAACAATGTAGAATTAATAAGATAATTCAGTCATTGAGTAAAAATATTAATATAAATAAAACTCATAGCGTTTTGTTACTTCATCCTTAACAGTTAGAAGATGAGACTGAGGAAAATTGCTTTTCAGTAGCCAAAAACACATAGACTACCTAAGAAAAACACTAAGGAAACCTGTAGTTTCTTTACAAATGAAATTTCAAAATGAATAAAAGACCTACCAAGTCTCTTGAATTGTGAAAGATTTAATAAAACCAATATAGCAATTCTTTCTAAGGACAGCTAGAGGTTGAAACAATGTCAGGCAGAGAAGGATAGATACCATATGTCTGCATTCATAGGTCTAACAGGACAGACCTGGCAGGGGACCATGGGGAGAGGAAGGGGGAAAGAGAGCGGGGATGAGTGAGGGACACAGATCAAGGGAGACTACTGAATACTGGAGACGAACCATGGACTGAAGGGGGAGGGGGGGGAAGGGGGTGATGGTCATGGTGG
>PJEM01016945.1:0-17674 GCA_004023845.1 Helogale parvula | reverse complement strand
AGGGAAAAGGAATGGGATGTTGGAAACCTGGAAGAATATAGACAGGTCCCCTAGCCCTGCTTAGAAAAACTCTAAGTGGCCACACATTCGTAGAAAGATTGGAGATTCTGCCTGCGATTTACTTCGTCCTACATGGTCTCCGTTTTCTTTATCCAACAGGTGAACTTCCTATCTACTCGGCCATCGCAGAGATTGGGGACTCAGTGTTTCTATTATCGTTAGTCATTTACCGATCCATCTTCTACCTCCACAGGCCCACGGACTTCCTTTTATATTTAAAATCCAATCGAATGCCTTAGGATGTAGGGACGTGGCCCAGCACCCCTCGGGATTGAAAGCAGTTGATGCTGGTAGGATGTCGGAATTGCCGCCAGGAAGAATCTCAAACCCGGCTCTCTGTCCCCAGGCCCTGGAGCCTTCTCTACTTGGTTCAGCCTCCAGGTCCTAGCCCAGGGAGGGATGTTCCCTTGCCCAGGGTTAAGGGGTTAAAAGGCGGGTGAAAGGCACTCCAGCGAGGGGGAAAGGAGCCAGGGAAGCCAAGAGGCTGGGAATGTGGGTGAGGGGTGCAGGCAGTAGGTGGAGAGGCCCCCAGTGTGACCCAGTGAGCTGGATCTCTAGCCTCCTGGCCTTGGTGCTCTGGGTGCGTACCAAAGAAGGACTCCTCAAAGCACAGGTTTATTGGAGACTCCCACGACCTTAGGCGCAGAGCCACCCTGTGCCCTTCTCAGAACAGGCCAGGCTCCTGAGCCCGAGTCCTGCGGCTCCCCGGCCACTGCCCCTGAATAATGTCGGGGTTTCTTTCTTTCCTTCTTTCTTTCTTTCTTTCTTTCTTTCCTTCTTTCTTTCTTCCTTCTTCCTTCCTTCCTTCCTTCCTTCCTTCTCTCCCTCCCTCCCTCCCTCCCTCCCTCCTTCCCTCCTTCCTTCCTTCCTTCCTTTCTCCTTTCTTTTCTTTCTTTCTTAACTCTCTCTCACAGGTATATGCACTCGCACAGAGACCTGAACCAGGAATCAGCAAGCCAGACTGGAAGCTTTTAAAATTCACAAACCGACTTGTAGCCTCATTAAAACAGCATCTCTACAGTGTGCAGGGACCGGTGTCCACGAATCAAGAATAAATCTTCGGCCTTTGAGACTGAGCGACCAGCGTCTTTCCCTCACTGATCACTTCTCAGGACAAATCCTCTCCTTTCTTCACCCACTCTTCCCCGCCCCCCACGTCCCCCATCCCACCGCCCCCAACCCTGCTGGAAGAATTCGCGCCCGGGTCTCTAATGAGCAGCGGTTTCCGCCCCCTAAGTCCACGGCGACAAGAAATGCCCAGCTGGGCACTTCTCTGAATCTTGCCCTTGCTTGACCATTAAACTGAAAAACCGCTTCTATTTTGATCAAGTCATTGTAAGCCCCAGTGTCTTTGGCAGGCGAATTTCCTTAGAGGAAGCCTTCCTTCCTTCGCTAACGGCAGTATTGGGGTGATGGGGGGCGCGGAGCCTGCGATCAGGTGTCTCAGTCCCCGGCCGAAGCGTCACCCTAGACCTGGAGTCTAGCAAGTGCCCGCGTCAGCAGAAAAGGACCCGGGGAGAGGGGCGGCCAGACCGGCCGGAACCAGGCAGCGGGTCGCCGGCGCGCGCGGGGGACCCGGGTGGCCAGGGTGTCGGTGGGAAGGGTGGCGGAGGGGGAGCCGAGGGCGGGAGCCGGCCTCGGGTCCCAGCGGGTGCAGGGCGCGGTGGCGACGCCGGGGTGGGGGGGCGCAGGCTCCCCACCGGGAAACGCGGCCGCGGCGGGAACGGGGACACCAGGAGGGGAGCCTGGTGCCCCGCGAGTCGGGGCGCAGCTCACGCCCAGGCCAAGGGGACAAGTGGCGCCGTTTCCCGGGACCCCGCGGTCCTATTCCCCACGAGGCAGCGCGGGAGGAGGAGCGAGGGGGGGAGGGGAGCCCGCGGGGACCCGTCCCCCCCCCATACACAAACACCGCCACCCTCCGCTCGCCGCGGGCCGCGCAGCCCCCGGGAAGGGGCCGGGGCAACAGGTTGGGTGCAAGCGGTCTAGCGAGTGACCTTGTCTCCTGCGTCCTGACTGCGCGCAGCCCTGCGGACCGGCGTCCCGGGCCCGAGAACTTGGCTCGGCCGCTGGGTGGCGGCAGGCGGAGGGGGGGAGCGGGCAGGGAGCGGGCAGAGGGCGGGGAGGGCCGACATCGTGACGCCAGGTGGGCTTCGGGGCTCCCTCCGCGGCAGGGAGACCCCTTCTGCTCTCCCCGCCCGCTTGGCAGATGAGAGGCCCCTCGGCCCCAGTCCTGCGCTCGGACCCGGATCCCCCTCCGGGGCGCGGAGCTGGGGGCGCGGAGCGGAGGGCGCGGGCCGCACGGCGTGTGGCAGTCGAGGGGCTCTGGCGCCCCCTGGCCTGGGCGTCGCTCTGACCTCCTCTGCGTACCCCGAGCTCCAACATGACGCTCACGCCGCACCCCTCGACCCTCCCTACTTCCCTTCTCGGGTCGTGGCCCACCTCTGCACCCCTCATTCTGCCTTGCTGGCCAGTGGCCTCGTTCTCCCCGCCCCCCACCAACACCCACAAGGAGCAGCCGCCCCTAAACCCTTGGCCTCACGAAGCCGGGGCAACTCCTTTTTACCGAACTGGGTCCAGCGCGAGAAAGTTCTTAACTTCCCGGCCCAGCGATGGATACGTTTTGTTTTATTTCTTCCCAAAGATCTATTTATTTTTAAAGTCAGTCTCCATATTCGAGTCCTATAAATATTATGAAGGGAAAGCGCTACCTGTCAAAACAAACGGACCCTGACCTTTCTACCCCGGCGTTTAGGAGTCTCATTTTACTCTTGCAGAATTTTATTTATGACAGATTTCCTCCTCCGTGGATTATTTTTTGATTTCCCACCGGCAGACGCAGAGATGGTTCAGGAGAGGGGGCTTTGGAGGAGAGGGCTGGGGTTTGCTGAGTCTGGTGGGTAGACTAATAGGGTAATTTTCCTTCAGACGCTTTCTCCCCAGCGCTACCTCTGATCGCCAGTCCCTTATCTTAGTCTCCTACATGGTACATTTCCCTCCTTTCTTCTTGAACCGAGTTGGGACCCCTGGAGAGTGAACTTCCCAAACGTCTGTGTAGTGCGTGCAGGGATATGGATATGCCTACCTCCAAATGTTTTCCCGCCCACCATGAGGAGGGACAGAGGGCACCAGCGCGCCCAGAGCCTATTCGCCAACCATTCTGCTTTCCTGAACTTTGGCCAACTGGACCCAAGACAGACGAAGGCAAAGTGCAGGCATCTTTGAAGCGTACACCTGAACAGGAGGAAGAGTCAGAAGGGAGACACGGAGAGCGCTGAAGGGCAGAGGCCCTGCTGAGGGTGGCTCCGGGTGGTACTCTAGACGCTCCCACTGGGTCCCCACTTGCTCCAAAAATGGGAGGCAGAGACTCCGCAAAAGCTTTTTCTATCTATGGTAGGTAATGACCCAGTCAACACTACTGATGACATTTGCAGTGTTGACTCCAATTCTGCCAGAGACCGTGGGCTGTGAGGCGCCAGGGGCTGGTCACATTTCAGGCAGTCTTCCACCCCCCCCCCGACCCTACCCCCCCAACTCTGCCGGTTGCACACACCCCTGATGTGTGGTTTGCGTGTTTGCAGGAGGGGGTGAAATCCATTCCTCTCTCTGTCTTCTTTCCTCCCTCCCTTTCCCCCTTCACAACCCGGAAGAGCTCCACTCTCTACACTGAGCAGGAGGAGGCGGAGGGAGGGGGTTCCTAGGAAGGATGCACAACACCCAGGTTTTACTGCTCGCTGGAAGGCTGCGTGAGATGCCGTGAACCGCTGGGGCGGTTAGGACCACAGCGGCGACAACACCGGCCAAGTCTGCCTGTCATTTCTACCTTCGGATCTCTGGCAAGTCAGGAAAAATATATACAACACAGCTGGCTGGCAGGAGCAAAACACCCAGGTCAGTGAATATCGCTCTCTTCTCTCTGAACTCTGCACCCGCTTCCCCTGCTCCACTTGGAGAGAATTAGGAGGAGGTCTCGACCCCAAAGGCACAGCTGCCCCTGGAAGAAAGTGAACTAGACTCCAGTCTTTATTGTTTTTTTTTTCCTTTCTGATCACTGGCAATCTTTGGCTTTCTGCAATGACCTTGGGCGAGCCTGATGTGCGTGTGTGTATGTGTGTGTGTGTGCGTACGCCCTTGTACGGAGGAAAAAGCTAGTAGAGCTAAGCATTCGGAGAAGAACTAACCAGAAGTGTTAGAGACGGTGGGAATGCTGGACACACGTCTTCCACTTCAGAGAGGGCAGAGGACTGGGGGAAAGAACTCGTCAGGGAGAAGCAGCTCAGCTTCTCCCAAAGGTGGTGGAGGGTTCCGAGTGTCAATTGCATGCTTATTTCCCTTTGCTCACAAGTGTTTGCTTAGGCTCATTGTCTCTGCATATAATTAAAGAAACAGCTGTGCACTGTGAGATAAAAGTTGGAGTCCAGATGTGTGGGCATCTGGCCTCCCTGGAGAGCTGGTGGCCCGCAGGCACCTTCACTTCCAGGAGCCCCCTGAGAAAACCACAGCCTGAGAAAACTACAGAGAGGGTGCCCAGGGTCGTGGGGAGCAGGATGGGCAGAGGGGCGAGAACTCTACTTTCTCCTAGGATGTTGGACCCACAGACCTCCAAGCAGTCACTCAGTCAGAGGCAGTTCCCCACAAAGACGGGAATCGGTTAAAATGCATGGGAAGTTGAGTGGATCTGGACAAGAGAGTTGGTTTGATAGATCTTTTTTTCCTTTTGATACCGCAGGGTGCCTTGGGACACTGACCCGGGGATTCCGTCTAGGGCAAGGGATGGAGAGCAGTCTAACCCCCAGGATCGGGATTTGGTTCCCGTATTTCTTGGCTGTTTTCTCCTCCCCTGTGGCCCGCATTCACTAGGACACCAGGTTTATGGGGAGGAAGGAGCTTGTGAACTTTCAAGAGGCAAATGATAAAGTAGCTTTTGCAGCCCTCCACCCCTTAGCGATTGTGGCAGAGAAGGTGTGTCTGTTGGGGGGCTGGGGAGGCAGGGCGGTCCTGTGCCTGGCTTGCCGCACCGAGTCCTAACCAGGCCAGTCGAGTCAACCCAAGGGTCCGGATAGGCGCCATGCTTGCCGGGCCCAAATGGCCGATTGTGGGCAGGAGGCTCACCATTAAACCTTTTGAATGTTTGTGTGATTCTAAGGAAAAGAATAGTTTGCTGCCCATTTGAACAGGAGAGGGACATTGTGTCCAGGTCAGCCAGACCAACACCCAGGCAGCGGTCAGGTCCCCTGGTTTCCCAATATTGATTCCCTTGTGGTATGCAGCCTGAGGACCAGCTTTGAGCTCTCAGAAAGCCGCCCTGCCGGGCCTAAGGCTCCCGGCTTGAGGAACAAGCTGGGTTCCGAGGACACGGGTGAGTGGACGCTGTCGCATGGTCCCCACAGGCCCACCCCCCCCATTGTATGCAAGCTGTCTCTGCCGGTCCCGTGGAGACCCCGGCGTGGGGTTAGTCTGTCCAGCCAAGAGCCCAGAGACAGAGGAAGCTGCATTTTCCTTTATTGATATTTCCACCCTGCTTTTTCTTTCTTTCTTTCTTTCTTTCTTTTTATTTTTTGCAGCTGATATATGAGGTGGGGTAAGTCGGGGGTGCAGTGAGTGGATGGGAGTGGGCGCCCCCAGGCACTCATTGGTGGAGCCTCCGTGTTGGGCCGCCCAGCAGCTCAGGGCCACACAGAGAGAGCCTGCGGAAGGGGCAGGTATGTGGGAGGCTGGTGGCTGAGAGCCGCTCTTTGGGAACTTAAGGGGATTTTGTCTGGGAACCCTCGAAGGTGGCAGGGAGTTAGGGACCCTGATAAGGTGTGTGGGGGCAGAATCCCAAAGCACCCGGTTATTCTTAGCATTTCTGGGCTGCACTGACATGTTGTCTCCTTCGCTTCTGTGCCTCTTCACAGATAAATGTGCATTCGTTTTGCGGTACGTCTTTGTGTGTGGACCCAATATTTCTGATCACCGTTTTCTTAATGGTTGGGGGTAAGCGGAGGGGGCGATCGCAGTGGCCCGGCCAAAAGAGCCCTGGAACTGGAGTCCGAACCGCGCTCTGCTTGTTGTGGTCGCTGGGCGGACTGGAGGTGGTGGCGGGCAGGTGCGGCCTCTGGAAGGGGGAGAAAGGGACGCGTTCCCCAAAGCGCCAGGGCAGAGGTCTCCCTGGGTGTCCGTCGCTGTGGGTCTGCAGACTCCTGTGTGTGGTGGCTATTTTGCTTTATATAACAAATTGCTTGAGGTCCACGAGGTGGCAGAAGGCGGAGAGCCAAGCGCGAGGCAGGGGGCCTGGTGGGGAGAGGCGGGCGGGCGGGCGGTGCAGTCTTGGAAGGAAGGGAAGCCGTCTCCTAACAGCTCTGAGCCCCACACATTCACGGATTTTACCGTAGGGGCTTCAGCGTGTCCAGAGGAAGACAGGAACCATTTGTGCTTTGAGAAGCCGCCTCTCCTGTCTCCTGATCTGAATGAAATGGTCTTTCCCCATGTCCCCTCTCCCTGTTATGAACCCCCCCTTTCCCTCCTTCCTTCGAAGCCCACCGCTGACTGACTGAGCACACCCAGTGTCCCGGCTAATCCAGAGACATGAAAAAACACAATAGCTCCAAGATTAAGCCTCCAAATTGTAGTGGCCCGAGAGTCGGCCAAGGTGAGCGCTTGGGTTGGCCAGGGGCAACAAGGGGGGGGGCTGTGAAGGTGAATGGAGCAGGTGGTCCAAGCGCACCCCTTCTCTTCCGAAAAATGCTGGGGCCTGGAGTTCGTGTGGGTGAATCCGCCACCCTGGTGACTGCTTCCCGGCTCCCAGGACGCTTCAGCGGACTGGCCTGAGGACCCCCTGGAAGGAAAGCCTGAGTCTAGATGCTTGGAACTTCCACCTAAGGGCTAGTGGCACCGCTGGGAGCCGAATGAACGGCCAGTGCCCGGGGAGGGCCCAGGGGACCGCTGGAGCCCCTCCATCCCATCTTCCTTTCTTGGGTCTCCCCTCCTGCCCCCCAGACCGCCAGGACCAAGAAGGAGGGGCAGCTGGGAGGTGCGCCCTTCCTCCGGGTGACTCAAATTCCTTTCTAATCGTTCTCTAGGGAAATCTTTCACTCCTACCCAGCGGGGCCGCCCCCAAAGCCACCCACCAGCCATGCACTCTTACACTCGAAAACAGAAATCCCCTGTCTTCTCCCTCCCCCCCCTCTTTCCACTGCACCCCTACCTACCTAATGTCTTTTTTTTTTTTTTTTTTAATTTCGATACCATAGGGCTTTTTCTCACCAGAGAGGAAGAGGGTAGTGGCAGAGGGAGGGCCAGGATCCCCTGAAGCTGGAGGACCCAACCTGGCGGTCTGGAGCGGGGCAGGAGTGGGTAATCTCTGAGCGCATCTCCTCTCTCTTTGACTCTCCCCAACTCTAGCAGCTCCTCCTGGCCTGGGCGGGTTTCCTTCCGAGTTTTAAACGGTGATAGATGAATAAGGAAAAAATAAATAAATAAATCAAACCACCTACCGCCACCCCCAAAGCGGTGGCATCTTTCCAGGACAGGTAGACCCTAGGCCTGAGGCGGGTGGGCGTGGGAACCGGGAAGCGAGCTCCGCGTCCGGAACTCTTTTTCGCTTGAGTTCCCTGGGTTTCCCCTTTGACGTCTCCACCTCCAGCATCTGCCCTCCGACAGTGAATTTTGGGGTCCCCTTTTCCTCTGCATTCCCCAGGTCCCCCTCTCGCCGTGTTTCATCTGAGAACGGCCAGCACGGGTCACAGCCTGCTTCTTTTCTCTTTGCCTTGATTTCTCTCCCACTCTCTGCAGTTCAGTTCATGCGGGAAAGAGACAGGGGGCTTGGAAGGGAACTGCGGAGATCCAACACGGGATGTGTTGAACCTGCACGGTCCCGGGGCGCGGCGTCCAAGCGGGCTCCTTGGCCATTTCCCCGGGGTAGCTCACGGCCGGCGGTGGCGCCTTGGGCCGTGTCCCCGGCGTAACCCTCCCGCCCGGCAGCCTGCGAGCTGTTTATACAGCTTTACCTGTGCTATCCTCCTAAGCAGTAACAATCCTCGCCCGGCCACGGTAACCTAATCCCCGGGCCGAGGCAGAGGAGGGGAAGGTGTGGACGCGCCAGAAAGGGGGGGGGGGTCCTCTCCCTTCCCGATGGGGCGATCGAGGCGGGGGCCCTAGGGCTGCGGAGGAAGGAGGCCTGTTTTCCACGCCCGTGTGCTCTCTGCTTTTCTCCCCCGAACAGGCACCGGGCACCCGGCGGTCGCAGCGTGGACGCGTGCGGCCCGGCGAGCGGGGCCGCCGGGAAGGCGCCCCGCGGGGCAGGGCAGACCCAGGACTGGCTTCTCCGTCCTGGACCAGGACCTGGTTCTGCTCTCAACTTGCCCCCTGAGAACTCCCACACCCTCGATCAAACCACCGGGGAAGGGAGTCGCCACTTAACCGGGTCCTCCCCGCCCAGCCTCTCCTAGCCGAGCGCCCTGGTGCCGGGCGCAGCCAGCGCAAGGAATCGAATTAAACGCCTCTTGGCGGTTATTGTCTCTCGCTAATTGCTCCAACAATGGCCACTATTAAAATGGAGACACCCAATTAAAGGCCCCGCCGGGCAACGCGGGGCTCCGGGCGACGAACTAGCCGCCAGCCTGCAGCCAGCAGCCCGCCGGGCCCGCACCCGGCCGGTGTGGGGCGCCGGCGCCGGCCTCGGCACCTCCGGCCTCCACTTCCTCCCCAGACGCACGGCAACCGCGGCCGCTTCACACCATTTTTATTGACCGATCGCAGCCAAGGAAGATTGATCGAGGTGGAATGGGAAGGGACTTCTCCTCCGGCCCCGGCTCGCCGGGGCCTCGGGGCCGCGCTCCAATTTCTGGCCTTTGCTGCAGCTCCGCGCCCTCCCTGCCCCCAGCCCCGCAGGTTCCCGGCTGCATTTCTGTCTGTAGCCGCGCGGCCGGGTCCGCCCAGGCCGGCGCCGCGGCTCCGGGGGGAGGGACGCGGCGTCGCGGCCCGGCTCCTCTTCTTTCTCCTGCCTGCAAATATTTGCTGCCTCGCTGGAAATCCGACTATTTCGCGCGCGCTCCGCTTGCAAAGTCCTTAAGTAAACACGCTCAAATGACCGCCCCAGGCGGTCCGAGGCACGCTGACTCCCCCTGCGCGGGATTAGGAACTTTATGACTTCGACCCCGAGGCTCGGCACTCGGGTGATCGTGCGCCCGCAGCGCCCGGCTTCTGCGGGCACCTCGGCCCCGCGGAGCTCGCCTGGATGCGCCGGTAGCCAGGCTCGGGTGGGGGGCGCAGGCCGCGCGGGTCTCGGCTCTCTGGGGCCCGAGACCCTAGGGCTGGGCCCGAGGGCGCGCTCCTCCCCCTCTGCGCCGCGGGCTCGGGTTCCTTGGCCGGCCTGGGTGACCCACTTCCTTCAGGACAGCCTCTGCGCTCCCGGGAGGGGGGTGGGAGGGACCTGTCCTGCGGCATCTGTGTGGGGGTGTGTGTGGGCCCCAGCTCACCCCGCCGAGCAGAGAAAGTGAGGCTCCATTTCTTACCCTTTCCCCAAGAGGGCACACACACCCCGCTCAACTTGACGCCTAAAGCAGCCGCCTCGAGCGCCGGCGTTGCAGACAGGCCGAACTGGCTCCCGCCGCCCCACGCACGGCCCCGGGACCCGGCCCCTGGGACGGGGCCGGGGGCTACGCCGTCGCTGGCTCGGCGCCGGGAAGCTCGCCCCCAGGGTCCCAGCCATCCAGGCCTTTCGACAGCCCCTTACCCTGGCGAGGGAGGCCTCGCGCCCCGCAGGAGCCCGGGGCCCGGCGGCGGCGGCATCCTCCTGGGTCTCCTCGCTTCCTCCACCGGCCCTCCGCCGGCGGCTCCCGAGGAGGAGGGGGTACCCACTAGGCCGGGCCAGGGCCGGGGAGCCCCGGGGAGGGGGCCGTCAGGTCTGCAGCAGGGCGCTGAGGCGTCTCCGCAGGAGGCCAGGATCAGCTTTGAGGGCTCCGGCGGACGGGGAGTCGGGACCACTTCCCCCCGCCCTTCCCCGGGCCTCGAGCCCCCTCCCCTCCCCCGCCCGCGCTGGGAGGAGGAAGGCCGGCCTGCATTTGCCGGCGAGACGGGTCAGGCCGGCGCCTGGCCCGGCTCAGACCCCCGCAGCCCGGCTCTCCGCCCCAGGCCACGCGCTACAGCCTCCCTCTGGCCTCGCTCCCTCCCCCTCGCCTCCCCACGGGGTCCCGGGGCCGACCTCGGCCCTCCCCGCCGGGTATCCCCCTCCCCTCCTTTCCTTACCCACCCCCCTTCCCTGTGCTCCCGGCTCTGGGGCTGGGCCCGTGACGTCAAACCCAGTGTGGCGTCGGCGAGACTGGCCGGCGCGGGCCATCAAAAGAGCAACGTCCTCTTTCCCAATTACCCACTGTCAGTCCGGGAACAGGGGCGGACCGGCTGGGAATTAAATGTTAAATACCCCCTACAGGCTGGCTCCATTACACCGGGCGTCCAGCCGCAGCCCCCCACGCCTCTCTGCAAGCCCCAAACCACCCAGACCTAGAAGGGCCTACAAGATCTTTTATTTTTCCAAGGTGTGTGTGTGGGGGGGGGGGGGCGGGAGGACTCAGCGTCTCAGTGCAGCCCGACTTGGTGCTTTTAATTAAAACGAATAACGCCCGCCCCCCAACTTTTGTGCGTTATCTGAGAGGCGCCGATACACCGGAAGGCCTCATTTTCGCAAATATTTTTTGTCTTTGAAAATTGTTGCAAGCTCACAAGCTCACATTGTCAGCAGCTGTGTTCGCTCGAGGATGCCCCCTCTCCCCCGTCTTTTTTCCCTTTTCCCTGGCTTCCAGGTCTCGTACCAAAAAGCCACGTTTGGGATTCCCGCCTGACTTTGAACTGGGGTCCGGGTCTAGCGTCTCCTGGTCCGGGGCCGACGCGCGAAGTGCTTTTCAGTTTTTCTCTCTGCCTGCATCCTTAGTCTTCATCTCGGGAACTTTTAGCAAAAATGTGTGCGCGTCGGTCTGTCCTTGTTTATGAAGCGGTTTCCGGTGAATGTTAGCCAGAAACTAAATAATTAAAAGGTTTGGAGAGCGCCGTGTGCAGGAGTAGAGGCTGTGAGCTTGGCCGGCCCTGGAGGGAAGCGGTCAGAGTGGAAGAAAAAAATCGATGCTTCCTTACTGGGCCGCGCTCATAAACGGGAACTAAATGGGCTCAGGAAAAACATTAGGGGGAGGCGGTGTGTGTGTGTGTGTGTGTGTGTGTGTGTGTACGCGCGCGCGTGCGTGCGTGCGTGTGGGTGTTTAATTTTCTTCCCGTGCCGTATTAGAAACTCAACCCTGATTTCTAACAAACCTCAGATTTACGAAGATGGAGATTCCAGAGAAGCTCCAAATCCAAGATCGGGAGGACCCACGTTTCCACTACCTTCTAATACATGTTTACTAATCTTTCCACAAGGATTGTGTATTGAAACAAGACATCCCTCGCCCCCACTCCAACACACACACACACACACACACACCGCAGGTTTAGGCTGAATATGGATGATTTTCCTTCATCGCATGAAAGGCATCCTCCGGAACTTACATTTAGGGGCGCTCTTCTATTTCGACTTTTTGTGTTTGCAGGGAATTTTATGGGGTAGAGGAGACAAGAGGGAATAATGGCTTCAGTTCACAGAAAACCCCAAATCAAGCTCTTAGTGCCGTCCGTGGGGTCGCCTGCTGGAGAACCCACTTTCTCCTCGCACACAGGGCCCTGGGGTGAGCAGAGGGTGAACTACAGTCTTTTCCCGCCTGACCCCTGGTCGCCCTGGCCGCGTTTTCGGGCACGCAGGCTGCAGGAGCAAGGGCGCCGCTAGGGGATGCAGTGGCTCAAAGGACCAAGAGAGGCCGGGGAGGTTGGAGCCCGCGGGGCTGGCCAATCGCCGGCCGGCCGCAGCCTCGCTCGCTGATTGGCCCCCTCCGGGCCCCGCCCCTCCCGCCCCGCCCCCTCGCCGGGGCGTCCGGAGCCGCACCCCCTCTGCCCTAGGCTGCCCGGTCCGGGCCGAGCGAGTCCGGGGACGGTTGCCCGAGTTCTGCCCGCCGGCCGGGATGGGGGTCGCTGGAAAGGGCTGGCTCCTCGGCTGGGGAAAAACGCCGGGAGCCGGAGTAAGTAGGGCCCTGGGCGGGGCGAAGGGAAAAGTTGGGTAAGTGGAAAAGAACCCAAGTTCTTGCTTTTCGGCCACTCTCACTGTACTTAGGGACCTGGTTAGCGTGCTTCTCTCTGTCCTTTTCCTTTTCTTCCATCTCCGTGGTCACTCAGGTCGGAAGCACACATAGATTGCAAATATCAGGTCTGGAAAGGCAGGCACTGCAGCCGAAGCGTGTATTTGAGAGGCTTGCTAACACAAAAGGCTGGGGAAACCGTGAACAACGACCACCAGAGTAACACACACCTTCCAATAAAGCCTCGCTCCTTTTGCCCGATTCCTCAAGCTCTCAGGCAATTCTCTCGAGGGGCAAATCTCAAAGTACTTTGGCATGAAAACCTTTTTTTTTTTTCTTTCTCATCATTTTTATAGTCACGTAACCCCAAATCCATAACGTCCCCAATACCCCGGATTGAATTGAAAAACAAGTTTGGTTATTTAAAAAAAAAGAGAGAGAAAGTCTGAAAACAAGAAAGGCTGCTTGTAGAAATTGACTTTATGAATGGGGCAGGCTGGTTTCGCCGGCACGGAATAATCCACCGGGCCCGGAATGAATTGGCTGGAGCGGGAGCCACATTTAAAGGGCCAGAGCGCACATTCCCTCCTGCCCGCGTCCCCCCTCCCTCCGTCCCAACCCGGCGGGCCTTGCCCACCCGCCCCGCCGCCCCTCTGCCCCTGGCCGCCCGCCGCGGCGCCCCCCTTCCGGTCAGTGGAGGGGCGGGGGCAGGGGCGGAGGGGTGCAGGGGAGGGGTGAGGTCCTGGAGCGGGTTTGGGTTGCAGTTTCCTTGTGCTAGTGATCCTGTCCCCTCCTCGCCTGCGCCAGGCTCCTCCCCTCGGCGCGGATGACACTAGAACCTCCTTAAGTTGCGTCGCGCCACAGCTGTCTGCGAACACTGAGCTGCCTGGCGCCGTCTTGATACTTTCAGAAAGAATGCATTCCCTGTAAAAAAAAAAAATACTGAGAGAGGGAGAGAGAGAGAGAGAGAGAGAGGAAAAGAGAGAGAGACGGAGAGCGCGCGCGACAGAGCGAGCCACGCAATCTGACCGAGCAGTCTCTGCTCTCCCAGGTCACACACCTCCTCCTCCTCCTCCTCCTCTCCGCTCCTCGCTACCCAGGTTGGTACCGGCAACTTTTTTTTTTTTTAAGTTTGATTTTTTTAATTTTTAAAATTCTTGCTGCATCTGGGAGGACTTTTAAAAAATACTTCAACCTCAGCCCTCCTCTTTTGGAGAGTTTCTGGGGGCTGGAAGGCAGGTCTCGGGATCGCTGTCCCCCGGGGGGGAGGGAGCTGTCGGCCGCTCAGTCGGAGCGGGGCCCCGGGAGCGCCGGGCGGCCGGGGATGTGCCCGGGACTGGCTCGCCGCGCGGCCGCCGGCGGCTCTGCCTCCCTCCGGGGGAGGCGTGCGCGAGTGCGAGTGTGTGCGCGCGTGTCCTGGGCGCGCGGGCGCGGGGCCGGGCGGCTGGCGGGGAGGTGGTGCCACTTGATAAACTCAGGTGCTCGCGTCCTCAGGAGCTCATCCAGGTCTCCCCGCTTCTCCCCTTCGCAGGTGAGCCGAGCAGAGCCTCAGCCTGGGAGCCGCCGAGGAAGCCCGGGCCCCGAGGAGCCTCAGCTCCGCAGAATTCCAGCCACCTTCGCTCGCCCTCCACCCCCCTGCCTTACAATTTGGTCCCTTTTCTATCCTTCCCTACTTGCTTTTGTCGGGCATTTCTTTTTTCTTCCTCTTCTTCTCTTGGCTAAATTACCACTTAAAGATTTTATTTTTTAAACTTCTCTGCTCACCTTTCCTTCCCAGCTTTCCCATTGCCCCACTGAAACCAAATCATTAAACGACCCCCGCCCCTCCGACGGCAGCAGCACCTGCAGAGCCTCGGAGCCCCCCACTCCACCCCCCTCCCGCGACCTCCCAGCCCGACCCGCCCTCCCTCCCCGCGCGCGGGTTCCGGGCCCGGCGAGAGGGCGCGAGCGCAGCCGGGGCCATGGAGGTGACGGCGGACCAGCCGCGCTGGGTGAGCCACCACCACCCCGCGGTCCTCAACGGCCAGCACCCGGACACGCACCACCCGGGCCTCGGCCACTCCTACATGGACGCGGCGCAGTACCCGCTGACCGACGAGGTGGATGTACTTTTTAACATCGACGGTCAAGGCAACCACGTCCCTTCCTACTACGGCAACTCCGTGAGGGCCACGGTGCAGAGGTACCCTCCGACCCACCACGGTGAGTCCGCCGCCCCCACTCCGGGTCCCGGAGGCGGGAAGGGACCAGAGGGTGGGCAGACCCAGCGAAAGCCCCCGAGTGCCGCTCCTGCCACTTTTTTAAAAAAAAAATTGGGGCCCGGAAATGGGCGAGGAAGCAGCCTCTGTCGCCGCGAGAGTGTGTTTTTAAACAGTCGCAGCAGGCGTCCCTCCCCTGCTGGCGTGCCTCGGGCCTGGCGCTCACCTGGCGGGCGCCGAGCGGCCACCCCCTTGTCCCCGGGCGGCCGCGGGTCCGAGGAGGGCCTCCGGGGTCCGGGGCGCGCGCCGAGCCCGGGCTCGGCCTCTGCGGCCGCGGCCCGAGGGTCCCGCAGCCGGAGCGGGCCGAAGCCGGCTGGGACTCGGTTCCCTCCCGGGGTCCCGCTGCCCCCAACTCAGCCTGAGTTCCTCCCCCGGGGGCTCCTGCTGCCCTGCCTCATTGTCTTCCTCCCGCACCTTTGCAGGAAGGCCCGAGAGAGATGTAGGAGATGTAGTCACACTCCTGTTTTTTGTTTTCATTTTATTATTGTTACGGTTTAACCTTTCCCCAAAGCCAGTGCATTCGGTTTCTCGGGGCGGGTCTCCTGCCTCTTGGCTCTGGGGACTGCAGCTTGGGTCAGTGGAGCCGGGTTTGGTGAAGAGACGACTGTCTTAAATTTGAGACATTGGAAGTTTCCTAGATTCCCGGCTGCACAGAATTTTCCTGCGTCTTACTTTTCCGTCGCCTCGCTGCCTGCACCCCCAAAACCTTTGCCTTCCTGTCCCCTCCGGCCTAGGACAGTCCCATTAGGCTCCCAGGGAAGAGTTAGGATCCACCAGGTTTCTTGATTGTTTCCAGTTGTCTTTTATTATTATTTTTTCCTTTCTCTTTCACCTTGAAAAGTTTGTAAGAGTTCTGAAAGGTTAAGAAATCCAGCCCTAAATAGTGGGGGTGGAGCGGGGGGAGCTCTAAGCTTCCAGCCTCCCTGAAAAAGAAACAGAGGCACCATTTCAGGCAGAGAAAATGTGAGCCTCTCAGTGCAGGCCACCGAGGTCTTCCTCGGCCCCCCTACTTGGAGCCAGTGGCGGAGGCTCCGAGGACAGTCCCTCCTGCAGCAGGCATCCATCCTCTGCCCTGCTGTCACCAGGTTTTAAACCATTGTTTCTGCCCATGGGGCGCTCTTTGCCCTGCTTCTGTCTGAGCAGATCAGCAGTTAAGTGGAAATGGAGATGCAGACTTAATATTATTTACTATGCTACTTCCTGCATAACATGAATCTTGACCCTTGGCGTTCAGAGAACTCTCCTTCCCCCTCCCCTCCCCTTCCTCTCTCAAGATTTTAGTTTCAGTATTGTTCTTAATGGTTAAATAGAATGTCAAATGCCGAGGCAGGTAGTGGATTAAAAGATCAATAAGAGTGTGGATTTGCACTTACAGTTTGCATTTACCCCTTCTCAGAGTGGATGGGCTTGTCTGAGGCAGGGTCCTCTGGAAACTGTGCTTGCTCTGGGGCTAAGTGAACTGTAGACTCAGAAACCGGAATTTGGTGGCTCAGGGGCTCAGGTGAAAACTCACACGCTGCACTGGTGGAATGACAACTTTGAGGGTGCATGCAGGTTTACTTTATTTTGCTTTCTGTAGGATTTGGGAGGGTGAGAGGCAGGGCCCAGCCTTGCAAACTTCCTCCAGTGGTCCCAACAATTCATATTCCCTTGCAAATCGCATTGCAGGCCTTTGCCAGTAGTGAAGGCACTGCAGAGGGGTCACTTGAAGGGAGCCCCCAAACGCTCCCACTCCTCCCTTCCAGGCCCTCTCCTTCCCTGCACCGGGCCGGAGAGCCGGGCCTCTCCAGGGTCCGGGTATTTTGCTGGTGCGGGAGCAGTGTTCGGCCAGGCTCCCCGCTTCGGGTCTCATTATTCACAGCCAACTCTTATCAGGCTGCCCGGGATTAGGTCTGGGATGGGGGGCGCTGGGCCATCGATGGAAACCAATAAATCAAATCGGGTTCCAGAGAGGGACCGCAGGGGAGGCCATTTAGAAAGTGCGTCTGGAGGGCCCACGTAAGGCCAGGGGCCGGCCGGGCTCCCTCCCAGCGCCGGTCTGGTGGTGGACCCAGGCCCTTCCTCCTGCTGGATCTGCTGGGACACTGGTGTGGGAGACATGGGCACCGAGGGTGGGCCGGCCTGTGCCCGGTCCAGTGTGTGTGTGGGACTGTCCCCGGCGGGGAGGCTGGGGTGGGGGGCAGAGGGCCCCCCAAAGCTGCTCTCATGGGCATTTCTCTCTCTCTCTCCACCCCCCGCGTCTCCCCTTCCCCGCACAGGGGGCCAGGTGTGCCGTCCGCCCCTGCTGCACGGATCCCTGCCCTGGCTGGACGGCGGCAAAGCCCTGGGCAGCCACCATACCGCCTCGCCCTGGAACCTCAGCCCCTTCTCCAAGACGTCCATCCACCACGGCTCCCCGGGGCCCCTCTCCGTCTACCCGCCGGCCTCCTCGTCCTCGCTGTCGGCGGGCCACTCCAGCCCGCACCTCTTCACCTTCCCGCCCACCCCGCCGAAGGACGTGTCCCCGGACCCGTCCCTGTCCACGCCGGGCTCGGCCGGCTCGGCCCGGCAGGACGAGAAGGAGTGCATCAAGTACCAGGTGCCGCTGCCCGACAGCATGAAGCTCGAGGCCACGCACTCGAGGGGCAGCATGAGCACCCTGGGAGGGGCGGCCTCGACGGCCCACCACCCCATCAGCACCTACCCGCCCTACGTGCCCGAGTACAGCTCCGGACTCTTCCCGCCCAGCAGCCTGCTGGGGGGCTCCCCCACCGGCTTCGGATGTAAGTCGAGGCCCAAGGCGAGATCCAGCACAGGTAGGAAGCTTCCTGCCCCCACCCGCCCCCACCCTTTCTCCTCCGCCCTCCTCTCCCTTCCCCTAAATCCAGGGCAGGGAGGAGGGCAGTGGCAGTCTGGCCCCTCAGGGGAGCTGGCTGGTGTTCCAGACCCTTCTGAGATTTGATTTCTTCCCATTCTTGCAGCGGGGAAAGAATGAGGTGTGTCCTATCTCATTCCAGTCCTCAGAGCAGAGGGGAAGTGGGATCTAATTTACCCAGGCCCGCTCCCCCCTCACCCCCTTGAGCTGGGGAAGGAAAAGGACAAACAAAAACAAATACCCCGTCCTGGCTGCCTGGGGACCTCTGGGTTCTGCCAGTAACCTTTAGTCCGTTTCCAAGACCAAATGGGAAGCTGAGGGAATAAATCTTTGGTGTCTAATGCTAAAACGAAACCTTAGCAAGCACA
>PJEM01016944.1:0-23826 GCA_004023845.1 Helogale parvula | reverse complement strand
TCACAATTTCTTGTAACTCCCCCTTCCCAAACTCATAAAAGCCCTACCCCACCTTTGTTCGGGGCTCTCAGCATGGATCCACCACGCCAGTAAAATCTGTGAGCCTGAGTTTAGGCCCCGGCGAACCTAAACCCGTAATAAAGCCCTTTGCTTTTGCATGCGTGACTCGGTCTCCCTGGCGGTTTCTGGTTTTGGGGGACGATAAAGAAATCTTGGGTATTACAGTCGGAATGGGAGAGTACCGGTAAGCCAGCAGCAGGTGAGTAGCGGCACGGTTGGTGAATCTGGATACCAGTTCCTGTAAAAAGTTGGAAAAACAGCAGAACAGACACAGCCCCAGTAGGACTATGAGGAGGAATGAGATTATGGGTTGGGCCAGGGTGGACAAGAGGCTAATTAATCATGGACACCAGTTGAAGAGGCTTTCATACCAATTTTGGTTTTTGGCTCCTTACTTTTGCCCTTTCTTATAGATGGCCACGAACCACGGCTAAGATTATCTTGTACAATTCCTGAGCTATTGGCATAGAAGCAACATTGTTCCCCTAAAGCCTGGCATAGCCCTCCTTGGTGTAATGGTAATAAGTCCAACCCTTGCCTGTTTAGTAACACCATTTCAGCAAAGGAATCCAAGGAGTGATGTAACTGACTAATAGAGCTTTCTAGATCTGCTAGATCAGCGTCCATGGCCTTAGTTAATGCATCCTTTAGATGGGGCCTGATTGTGCTGAAGCATTGTTAAGAAACAAAACAAATTATAACTCTGATGTAAGGTTAGGAATAATGGGAGGGGGTCGTCCAAACAATTTTATAAGGAGTAAGGCCTAGGGTTTAAGGGGAATTTTACCCTGTAAAGGGCATAGGGAAGGAGAGTTTACCCAATATCCGCCAGTCTCCATGGTTAATTTGGTGAGGGTCTCTTTTAGGGTTTCTAATATCTGGTGCTGCCTGGTTTACAAAAGTAAGAATGACAGCAGATCTGTTTCCTGGTTTTCCAGGATCCTTGGGCATACAAGTGCGATATGCCTGCATGATTCCTTCTGAAAAGGCGGCCAGAGACTCATCTTTTCCTGTTGTACATTATTAACCTTAGCCAAATCGGTGGGCCTTCTAGCGGCCACTTGAAGACCCCCCATTAGAGTCTGGCGGTAGAGGCGTAGGCTCCCCTTTTACCTTTTGCTATGTTAAAATTCCATGCCCAGATCAGAGGCAATTATAAAGACACTCAGAACTAGAATAACATTTACAGTAGTGCATTGCTGAAACATTTTTTCTCTCTAAAAAAACCTGCCTTATCAGAGAAAGCCAAATCGAGACTAATGCATTGGTGGAACGAGTCCAGTCTTAACAACCCTGGCCTAGTTATTTACATAAGCTCAGCAAGAATAAGGATTGTTCATGAGGACTTTATAAGGCTTGCTTTGCTGGGTCTTTTATAAGGAATCTCCAGGTTGAACTTTTAGTAGCCACTCTGGGCCAGAAGCCAAGCCAAGCCAGCACTTTCCATTAGACAGGCCTGCAATACCTGTTGAGTTGGGCCAATTCCTCTTCCCGAGGTTCCCAAGGTATATTGAGGTCCCTACACCTGCCAGGAAGTGACCTTCTTTACTCACCTGGGGAGGCTGCTGGGAACTCTGTGAGCAAGGTATCCAGCCAACATTTCCACGAGGCTTTATGGCTCCATGTTCCATAAAGTCAACCTTTGTTCCTTAAAGCTGTCAGGTCATATCTGAGTCTATGCAGGACTCTCAAATAGGACATTCCAGTCAAAGCTTTGGTAAAATAACCAGTATTTCTAATGGTGTCCTGTTATAAAATGAACAGATTGTCATTGAACTTATGCAAACAATTGTAATTGCCATGAAAAAGAAAACTCACTGTGAGTTTTTGAATTTCGGATGGTTTAAGTAGAGAGAAAAGATAAATGCTTCGGTAGAAACAACATTTGATCAGGTTGAAGGCAGCTTTTTTAGGCACAACAGTGTTTTTAAGTAACCTGGCATCCTAAATAAAAGGGCCGAATTGTGCAAAACTTTTTACCATGTAACTCCTGGGAAGTTTGTTAAGACCTTAGGAAGTTGTAAAGCACATCCTAAATAGAATTACAGATTATTACAAATCTTAAAACTCTATTTATTTAACCAAAGTGGCAATAAAGGATCCCAAAAAAGCATTACATGGTGGTTAGGAAAATGGAACTCCTTTAACGTTTAAAAGTTTTAACTAAGAAATCAAGGACCTGACAAAGAGAAGCCCTAAAGCTTCTTTGGCCTTTTTGGCAGACAAGAGAGAAACTCTCCATTTACATAGTCTTATCAAGAGCAGATCAACAATTTGGAAAAACTTGTCTTTTGAAAGGAGAGAAAAGCAGAATTTTAAGCAGCTGCCTGGCTTTGTTTCCTTTCCTCTGAGGTTAAGGTAGAGGTCAGGATTACATGGATATTATGCCAGGTGAGATCATATGCTTGGGCCAAATATTGGAATTCCTTTATGAATTGCAAGGGGTCCGAGGAGAATGACCCCAAGTGCTTTTTTATGGCCAACAGATCTGGTAGGAAAAAAGGCACATGAACTCTAACAAGCCCCTCCGCGCCCGCCATTTCCCTGAAAGGTGAGACGGCCTGCGCGGGGGTATTTTAAGGCTGTTGGTGAGCGCAGGTTTGAGTGGTGATAGGGGCTGCTGAGGAAGGGGGCAGATACCAGAGGAGAGGCGGCGGGAGGGGGGACGGGTCCCGGGAGGAGCAGACGGGGTGGGGCGGGGCGTAAGATCACCCTAGGGGTCAGAGGTCAGGGAGGAGGGATTCAGGCAGTAGGGGGTTGGGAAGTGTGGGCCAAGGAGCGGCAATGCAGATCCAAAAAAGCCATAACGTAAGGAATCTCTGCCCATTTGCCCTGCCTCCGGCAGAAATTATCTAGGTCTGTGACAATCTGGAAATCAAGGGACCCTTCTGGAGGCCACTGAGATTGGTTATCCAACTTATAAAGGGGCCACACCATAGTGCAGAAACAGACTGGGTGGTTGTGAGGTCATTAGCATAACCAAGGAGTGGGAAGTTCTTTAGAAGGCATTTTAAGGGGTGAGCACTCATTTTTCGAGTTCTGGCTTAGATTGGGAAGTTCCCATAATATCCGGCCTAAAGTCTAGGGACTGAAGCAGGGGTCCCTGTGTTCAGACACAGACTCGGAACGGAGACTTGGCTCATCCTAGGGTTGAGGACGTCTCCCCAACCCAGGAGGCCAGAGCGGATATAGCTGCTGGGACTATATACCGCCGGAGTAGCCCCTGGGGCTATGGCGGAGGGGTTATCCTGACACGGCCGCGATTTCGGACAGGACCCCGATGGAGGCTTGGATAATCGGGGAACTCACCCAATTAGTTGGTGGGGTAGGGTTCGGATCCTGGACCAGAAGCTCCACAGGAGGGCCCCAGCCTTCGGGGCAGTGTCCATTTCCAGCACCAAGGTTAGATCCCAAATCGGGGAGGAGAGAGCTCAGCTAGAAGCCAGCTGCTGAGTTCCTATCTCCTCCCGTGTTTCGGCACCAAATGTAAGATTTAATAGATGGAGGCAGAGATGGGAGGAAAGAAAGAGACCACGTTATGGAGCCAAGAAAGACTTTATTGGGATCTGCGATTCCCGGGCGAGGTCCCATGACACCGGGAGTGGGGAGTCGGGGAAGTCGCGCCTGATAGGCGATGGGTGAGGGGGTTCTGGGTTTGACCTTGGGAGGGCAGATTATCAAATAAGGGCATTTCAGGGACGTGGCGGGATGGAATAGGTTGCCTTGCCTGTCAGGGTGACGGGAAGCTGGAGCTTCATGATTGGCTGTTTTCAAACTGGCGCGGGACCTTCCAGGTCTGCAGGTGAGGGGTGGGGGTCGTCTGTGCACGTGTTCTCCTCCAGCCCCCAGAGAAATGGCCACTCGGTCGCCACCTTAAGGTGATTCTTACACCTTTCTGCCCCTCTCCCGCTTGTTCTCTCTCTTGCTCTCTCTTGCTCTCTCTTTCTCTCTCCCAAATGTAAATAAAACACTAAAAAAATAAAAAGAAACAAAATATTAACTGTAAATGCAATATTGGCTAAGAATGAAAAACTCATTTTGCCTAAAGGCAAAGAAAGGAAAGACAGAGAAGTCAGATCTCCAGGTTCTCTCTGACAGGTTTGGCAGGCTCTGGGAAAGGAACAAAAATGGCCGACAGACCGCCATCCCAGAACTTTCCTGCCGAACAACACCAAGATGGCCGACAGACCATCCCGCCAAACAATACCAAGATGGCTGACGGACCACCATTTTGTAACTTTCCGTGGGCTGCCGGCTTCCTGGAAAACACGTCATCTGCTCTAGCCTCATCTCTTCACCTTATAAGGAGGTCTTCTGCCCTTGGACACACCCTGCCCTTGGACACACCCTCGGAACTACTGTCCTATATCAGGCCCTGCCCTTTGGCCTAGCAACTTCTCTGGCCCATTGTGTCAGGAACCTCCCCTGAGAGCACTCCCAATAAAGGCCTTTTACATTTATTTCTGACCTCGGTTTTCTGCATCGTCTCTGCGACTTCCCTGGCTCATTCCCTCCGAGCCATGGAACCTCGCCGAGATCTCTTTAATAAAGGGTTTCTTTTTCCAGTCTCTCTGTTTGGTGACTTTTTCACTCCACCGATTTATATCACGAGCTCTGCCTCAGAAAACCTGTTTGGAGACTCTGTGATTTACTTGATCATCAACCTTGGGCAATTCTTGGAACACTCTGAGCTTCTGTTTCTTCACGATTACTTCACAGAACTTTTATAAGAATCAAGAGGGGAGTATATATATATAAATGCCTTGTAAGTTACAATTCCTGAAAAAGGACTTCAACTGCCTCCATTTTGACCTCAGTTTGTACTTTCTAATTGATTAAGTTCTTCTTAATGTAAACTCAATCTAAAGTCAGACAAAAGCCCCTTTGAGCAAAGCATCCCATGAAAGGAACTGAAAATACTCCCATCAAGCAATAAGGACAGCCTTAAATCAGCATGCCCCTGTGTGATTGACCCCAAATCAATGATGATCTGAATTTCACCACCCACCTTGCACATACCCACTGACCTTTGTCCCACATTTCCTTATATAAACTCGCAAGTATTTTTGGCACTTGGAGACACTCCTTGAGAGGATAGTCCTGTCTTCCCGGTACTGGCCTCCTTGAAATAAATTCCTTTCTCCTTTCACAACCTTTGGATTTTGTCAGCGGTGAGTGGCAAACCTGGTCTATTTGGGATCCCAGGAGCCAGGTGCCCTTGCACGCCTGTGCCTCGGTTATATTTATATTTCCACCAATCTCTTGACAGTAGGGACTGTATCTTATTCCTTATTAAGTTCCCAACATCAAGGACAGTGCCTGGTACATAGATGATACTTAATTTTGATTGAAGGAGTATTTCACTATAGAAATATCAGCTGTTCTACAGCAACTTATATAAAATTTATAGATTCATATCAGGGTAGTAACTATGTATAAGATGCCAAGTTAGAAACTGCCCTTGGACCATTATGCTCTTATTCTAAGTCTTTTTTTTTTTTTTTTTGAGAAAGAGAGACAGTGCGAGCAGGGGAGGGTCAGAGAGAGAGGGAGACACAGAATCCAAAGATAGGCTCCAGGCTCTGAGCTGTCAGCACAGAGCCCAATGTGGGGCTCGAACCCACAAATCATGAGATCATGACCTGAGCCGAAGTCAGACGCCCAACCAACTGAACCACCCAGGCGCCCCTCTAAGTCTTTAAAATATGATTTTCCTGATGCTAGGGCCCAACCACAGAGCCTCATACACACTAGATACACATGTGTGTATTAACTAAAGAAAATTGAATATGCACATTAAGTGAAAACATCACTCCAAGGCTGATAGTGTTGATCCTTTTATTATGAAAATAATTTTACTAATAATATCAGTTGGATATCGCGCCTCAAGTATTCTCAACAGTTTGCAATGAACCAGCCACACCATATTTCTCAGCTTTCCTGAGAACAATGGCACATATCTGTGAGGCAGGTTGCTGGAGTTCAGTGATATGAAACAGTTCCTCCCAGCAAGAACTGACATATTCTACTGAGCGTCAGAAGTCACACTGGTATCTCATTAACTCAGGTTCCAATGAGTTAAACTAACCAAACTGTAAAATAACAAAGATAGCAGGCAATTCAAAGACCAAGCAGGATCAGAGGCTCCGGGAAAGAGAAGCAACACATATAAATTCTAAAGAGCAGATGTCCTCAAAACTTTTGGTTTAAAGCAACGACAAAAAATTATTTTCGAAGGTTTTTTGTTTTTCTCTAATTTGCCCATTTATATTTTTGGCCCCTCTTTCTTTTGGATTGTTCATCTTTTCTTTCTTCATTTGTGCGAGCTCTACATGAAATAAAGAACTTAATCTTTCAACTCTCCTATGTGCTGTAAATATATTTTCCCAGTCTTTGACTTTAGAGTATTTTTGGATATACAGTTGATTTAAATTTTCAATAGTTCATTGGGATATAATTTATATATCATGCATCTAGAAGATTTCATTCTATGTAGTGAAATGTATATATATTTTCTTTCTTTGTTTTTGGATTTTGTTTTCAGGGAAAGGGTTTTATAATGTCACATTAACTTAGCCTATGTTTATAAAAAAAACTCTTTATGGTTTCATTTCATGACATTTAAATCTTTACTTCATTTGAATTTATTTTGTAATCACATATGACACAGGGATTCTTTCTTATTTTTTTATCTCCCAAGTGGTTAGCAGGTGTCACAACACCATATGTAAATCCCATTTCCTAACTGGTTTGAAATACTATCTTTTGAAATTTTTTTAACGTTTTTTTCATTTTTTTGAGAGACAGAGAGACTGTGAGTGGGGCATGGGCAGAGAGAGAGGGAGACACAGAATTCGAAGCAGGCTCCAGGCTCTGAGCTGTCAGCACAGAGCCCGATCCGACAGGGGGCTAAAACCCACAAACTGTGAGATCATGACCTGAGCCAAAGTCGGTGATTTAACCGGCTGAGCCACCCAGGCACCCCAATATACTACCTTTGGGGGCACTTGGGTGGCTCAGTTGGTTAAGCGTCGGACTTCAGCTCAGGTCATAATCTCACAGTTAACGGGTTCGAGCCCTGTGTTAGGCTCTGTGCTGACAGCTCAGACCCTGGAGCCTGCTTCAGATTCTGTGTCTCCCTCTCTCTCTGCCCCTCCTCTCTTCGCACTCTCTCTCTTTCTCTCAAAAATAAATAAACATGAAAAATTTAAAAAAGAAATACTATTTTTATAAGAGGCTTAATTCAACTTGTGTTTTTCTAGAAACTATAGTTTTTATTTTTAAATGTTTATTTATTTATTTTGAAAGAACATGTGTGCATGAGTGGGGAGGGGCAGAGAGAGAGAGAGAGAGAGAATCCCAAGCAGGATCCATGCTAATGGTGTGGGGGGAATGTTCAGTTTTATTCCACAAACAGTGAGATCACGATCTAGGCTGAAATCAAAGGTCAGATGCTTAACCAACTGAGCCACCCAGGTGCCCCTAGTTTTTGTTTTCAAATAAGAAATTAGCTTTCAGTATTACAAAATCAGTTTATGAGCATTGTAGAAAGTTAGAAAACATAAAACCATATTAATACAACAAAGATTATCTCATGGTATATTCCTTTGAGATATTTTTCTAAGGTGAGATATACAGATGTATGCATTTTTACCAAAATGATAATTTATACATGTTGTTAAAAAATTTTTTTAATGTTTATTTATTTTTGAGAGAAAGAGAGAGAGACAGAGTGGAAGCCAGAGAGGGGCAGAGAGAGACAGAGACACAGAATCCAAAGCAGGCTCCAGACTCTGAGCTCTGAGCACAGAGCCTGACTCAGGGCTCAAACTCACGGACTGGGAGATCATGACCTGAGCCGAAGTAGGACGCTGAACTGACTGAGCCACCCAGGTGCTCCTGTATACAGGTTGCTTTATAACCTGCTTCAATTCAGTGATCTCTACCAGTTCATTTCAGTAATTATTCATCTCATATAATACCCATATACAAATTTCAATAATCTCCAAATAGCCTTTACAGCTGGCTTCTCAGAATCAGAATTTACTCTAAAACCACACAGCTGGGTGTTATGTTTCATAAGTCTCTTAATGAAGTGGAAACAGTGCAGATCTTATATAGTAAAGTTACTGGGGATCCTCCTCCAGTCCTTGAGATCTTGCTCATAGAGTATATAATGATGTTTCCACTTAGAATCTGAGTCACTATATATCAGAAATATCATAGAAGTAATTTTTTAAAAGCTTTTATTTTTAAGTAATCTCTACACCCAACATGGAGCTTGAACCCACAACCCTGAGATCAAGAGTCACATGCTCCCCTGCCTGAGCCAGCCAGTCACCCCATAAAAGTTATTTCTACTAAGCCTAACAGAATTTCAGACTTTACCCTAAACCAAATACCAGTTGCAGAGGGAAGTAGAGGTCAGGTAACAAAATATGAACATTTCAAACAGCATGGAAAAGGAAGAACAGAGAAGAAAGTCCCTGCAGGAAGCAGCAGTCACTATCCCCAGAAGGAAACAGGGTACCCAGGAGACAAGAATATTTCTATTGTCAGGAGTTTTTTGGAATTAGTGCTAATAATTCCTTTCAAGAACCCAAAAGAAAGACAACAGAAATCCAAAATATGTGAGGTTCATTAAGTTTTATGTTTTCCTATAGAGCTCTTCCAAAATAACTTGCCAGATTTTAAGTTTGTCTTACCAGAGCTCATGTTTAGATATTATTCATATCAAATCTTCGGCTTGTGAGAAAGCTTTCACAGTTGGATAAAGAAGCGGCAGGCCAAAAATATCATTAAAATCCTTCACAATCCACTGTTGTAGCCTACACTGTGTTTCCACTAATGCCTCAAAATATCTTGTGAATAGAATATTTGGAATAATTAAACAACACAGAGTAGACTGCAAAATGAGAAGAGTAAGCTATAGAACCATATAAATAATAGAATATCATTTGCAATAAAAAATGGAATGATTTGTTTATACTTGAAAATATTCTGAAAACATGACAGACTCTTGTCATCTTTGCGATATGGAACTGTATGGAGAATGGTAGATCCGATTTTTTTCTCACCATGTATCTATAATTTTTGGATTTAAAAAATGTAAACATTTTTACCTTCTGATGTTCCTAGTTTGATTCTTTTTTTTTTTTCTGAGAGAGAGACAAACAGAACAGTGTGCAGGCAGGGGAGGGGCAGAGAGAGAGAAAGAAAGAGAATCCCAAGCACAGACCCTGATGTGGGGCTTGATCTCACTGACTGTGAGATCATGACCTGAGCTGAAATCAAGGGTAAGATGCTTCACCAGCTATCCAGGCACCCCTTCCTGCCTTTTGTTAAGTAGGTACAGGACTCACACTCATGATCCTGAGATCAAGTGTCAGACACTTAGCCAACTTAGTCACCCACGTGCCCCTGACACTCTGATGTTTCCTGAAGACCAGAAGAAAAGTGTAAGTTAGAACAGAGGCACTAAAAGCATACTCATTAACAAAATGTAGTCATTTTAATGGTAATATCAGGATAGGACTGACTCTGGTGCAGTAAGATGGTTATTTCATTGAGCTTTTCTTGTAGATTAAAGGTGGCAAAGCCGCAAAGCAGAGAGAATTTGAGTTGCAAAACAAAGTAGGCATCAAGGAGCTGAAATGGCTCGCTCTCTGTGGTTATGAAAGCTCCCCATCATTGGAAGAGCACAATTAGAGAATAAATATTCTTCTTTTGGGTATAGAAGTATTTCTTTTTTAAGTTTACTTATTTATTTTGAGAGGTGGGGAGGGGCAGAGAGACAGAATCCCAAGCAGGCCCTGCACCATCGGGGCAGACCTCAATGAAGGGCTTGAACTCATGAACCTTGAAATCATGATCCAGCTGAGGGATAGAAATATTTCTGTTTGGGTATGTTTATTTTATTTATTTATTTTTTTAACCTTTATTCATCTTTTTGAGAGAGAGAGAGAGACACACACACACACACACACACACACACACACACACGCACAATGGAAACTGGGAGAGGCAGAGAGAGGGAGACACAGAATCCAAAGCAGAGTCCAGGCTCTGAACTATCAGCACAGTGTCTGAGCGTGGCTCGAACTCATGAACCGGGAGGTCATGACCTGAGCTGAAGTAGGACGCTTAACCAACTGAGCCATCCAGGCTCAGGTTGGGTATGTTTAGAATACCCAATAGTGGGGGTGCCTGGGTGGCTCAGTCAGCTGTGTGTCTCACTCTTGATTTTGCTTGGGTCATGGTCCAGGGTCTTGAAATCACATCCCACCCTCGCCCAGTGTCTGCACTGAGTATGGAGCCTGTTTGGGATTCTCTTTCTCTCTTTCTGTCCTTCTGCCTCTCTCCCCTGTGCGTGCGCGCGCTCTCTCTCTCTTTCTCTCTCTCTCTTTTAAAAAAATGAGGTTCCTTGGTAGCTCATTCCATTAAGCCTCCAACTTTGGCTCAGGTCATGATCTCACCATTCTTGAGTTTGAGCCCCACATAGGGCTCTGCTGACTCAGAGCCTAAAGCCTGCTTCAGATTCTGTGTATCCCTCTGTCTCTGCTCCCTCCCCCACTCATACTCTGCCTCTCTCTCAAAAATAAACATTAAAAGAATAATAAAATTAAATAAATAAACATCAGAAAAAAATCACAATAGAGAATCAATAAGTGCTAAAATTCTAGCAATATAAATAATCTAAAATACTTCCATTCACTCAAATTCTATCTAAAAGGCAAGTGAAATAAACACTTATCTTTCCAAATTGTCAGGTCTTATTAGGCCTTCCAAATAATTAAAAAAAGAAATTAAAAAAATTTAACTGTGGCAAATTATATATAACACAAAAATTTACCACCTTAATTTTTGTTTTTTTTAGATTTGGGTGGAGTTTTAGTAAAATGTCAGTTGACCAGTTTTACACAGATAAGCTTTCACATTTATTCCATAAAGATAAGCTTTCACATTTTTTACATTTTACATTAAAAAAAAATTTTTTTTTTTTGAGAGAGAGAGAGAGAGAGATAGTACAAACAGGGGAGGGACAGAGAGAGAGGAAAAGACAGAATCCGAAGACAGGCTCCAGGCTCTGAGCTAGCTATAAGCACAGGGTCCAACACAGGGCTCGAACCCACAAACCATGAGATCATGACCTGAGCCAAAGTTGGATGCTCAACTGTCCAAGCTACCCAGGTGCCCCCATTTTTTACATTTTAGATGCATAAGGTAACATGCTTTGGCAGAAATTAGAGGCCCTCTTGTAGCCTCTGGAATGACTCTATAGATAGAAAACTGTAATTATCCGCCACCCAAAATTTACTGAAAATTTATTTTGAACTTATTTTTAAAACTTACCTTTATTTAATACACCCTAACCATTAAATAGTTTTTTTTTTTTATTTTATGTAGGCTCCACATGTAATGTGGGGCTTGAACTCACCACCCCCCAAAATCAAGAGTAGTATATCCTGGGGGCGCCTGGATGGCTCTGTTGGTTGAACGTCTGACTCTTGCTTTCAGCTCAGGTCATGATGTCAGGATTCATGAGTTCAAGCCCTGCTTTGGGCTCTGCACTGACAGTACAGAGTCTGTTTGGGATTCTCTCTCTCTCTCTGCCCTCCCCCCATTCATGCTCTCTGAACCTCTCTCTCAAAATAAGTAAATAAACTTTAAAAAAAGTTGCATACTCCACTGACTGAGCCAGCCAGGTTCCCTCCATCCTAACCACTTCTAAGTGTACAGTTCCGGGGCATTAAACATGCTCACATTGTTGTGCAGCCCTTGCTATCACTTATTTCCAGAACCCTTTTACTCCCGCAAAACTGAAATTCTATCCATTAAACAAACTCCTCATTCCCCTCTGCTCCAGTCCCTGACATCTACCATTTTACCTTCTATCTGTATGAATTTGAGTATTCCAGGTACCTCCTAGAAGTGAAATCATACAATATTTGTGTTTTTCTGACTGCCTTATTTCACTTAATATAATGTCCTCAAAGTTCATCCATGTCGTACCATATTGCTCAATTTCCTTCCTTGTCACGGCTGAATGATATTCTGTCATGCACACTGTCCTTTGTTTGTTTATTCATCTATCGATGGACACTTGGGTTGTCCCTTGACTGTTGTGACTAATGCTCCTATTAACATGTGTGTAAAACATCTCACAAGTCTCTCTTTTCAATTCTTTTGCATATGTACCCAGAAGTGGGACTGCTAGAGCATAGGATAATGCCTTTTTTTTTTAGGAATTGTCCTATTTTTCCATAGCAGCTGTACTGTTCATATTCCCACCAACAGTGCGCACTGGCTCCAATTTCTCCACAGTCTTGCCAACATTTATTTTCTGAAAAAAAATTTAAAGTAGCCATTCTGAAGATTGTGAGCTGGTTCTCATAACTTTTTAAAACAAGTTGTTTGGGAGAAGTTATTCCAAAAACTGATGAATTTAGAAAAAAGACAATTTTTTCCTGAGAAAAATGTTGCTGTATTTCTCTCAGCATTTCCCACTTGAGCCAAGGGGTATTTTTCTTCCAAGATGATATCATTTATCTAAGTTTTTGATATGTTAAATTTGGATTGCTCTAATTTATTAATAGGGCCAGATGAATCTTTTTTTAATGTTTATTTATTTTTGAGAGAGAGAGAGAAAGACGGAATCTGAAGCAGGCTCCAGGTTCTGAGCTGTCAGCACAAAGCCTGACGCGGGGCTTGAACTCATGAACCGTGAGATCATGGCCTGAGTTGAAGTCAAATGCTTAACAGGCTAAAGCCACCCAGGGGCCCCTGAATCCTGTTTGATTTTGCAAAGCCGCCTACACGTTTCTTATTTCCTAGTCATATGACCTAAAAATGATGACTGTAGTAATATATCCAACAAAAAGGGAAATGAGTCAGCTATAGCGGAGAAGGGACTGACTGGGAAAGAACACGTGAGGAGTTATACAGTTCATCTGGATTTTACTCAGGCATACAAGACTATAGCTTCGTCATCGATAAGCTTTACTATCTAACCTCAGAGATCAAAGACGACAGAAAAGGTGAAACTCTTGGATTTTTTAAATGTTTTTTGTTTTTGCTTTTTATTTATTTTTGAGAGAGTGTGTGTGAGCAAGAGAGGGGGGGCAGAGAGAGAGAGAAAGAGAGGGAGGGGGGATAGAGAATCTGAAGCAGGCTCTCTACTGACAGCTTCAAGCCCATGTGGGGCTCAAATTCACAAACCTCAAGATCATGACCTGACCTGAAGTCAGAGGCTCAACCAACTAAGCCACCCAAGCACCCCTACTCTTAGATTTTTTAAAACTCTAATTCCTTCATTTCATAATATGGTGAAATGGTTAGGATGAGGAATTGAAAAAAAAATCCTCAGTGTAACACAAGTTGGGAGAGGCCCAGCACTGATGTACATTAAACCTTAATTTGTTTAATCAAAAGTCTTTAAAAGAAAACAATGACTTGAGAGCTAATCTGATTCCTTTTACCACATTCTTCCTATGATTATATAGAAGGAGCTCAGTGATGGGGCACCTGGGCGGCTCTGCTGGTTAAGAGTCTGCTCAGGTCAGGAGCCCCACCCTTGGCTCTGGGCTGACAATTCAGATCCTGCATGGGATTCTCTCTCTACCTCTCTCTCTGCTCCTACCCCACTCATGCCTCTGTGTGTGTGCACTCACTCTCACAAAATAAATAAGTAAACATTAAAAAAATAAAAGAAACTCTGTGACTTGTGGTTATGGAGAAAAAGCAAGTCTACGAACACCAGTGTTGTGTGGTGAAAACAGATTTGAACCCGGTTTCTGAGGAACTAGGTTTGTATATCAGGTTTGTCCCTTTACTAGCTGTGCGATCTTGCACGAGTCCCTCAACCCATTGGAGCTTCTGTTCCCTCATCTATAAATCAGAGATAATATCATTTACTTCACAGGACTGGGGTAAAGATTAATAAGATAGCAGGTGTGATAGCGCCTGGCATTCAAAAGTTACTGGATAAATGTCAATTTCATTCCTTTTTCCAGAGGGTGATTATTTGATAAAACTCTTCTCAGACAACTTTTTTTTTTTTTAATTTTAAGTTTATTTATTTAATTTGAGAGAAAGGTAGGGAGGGACAGGGGCAGAGAGAGGGAGAGAGAAAATCCCAAGCAGGCTCTGCACTGACAGTCTAATGTTGGACTCGAACTCATGAGCCAAGAAATCATGACCCAAAGCTGAATGCTTGCTCAGAGCCTGGAGCCTGCTTCAGATTCTGTGTCTCCTCTCTCTGCCCCTCCCTGCTCACACTCTGTCTCTCTTTATCTCTCAGAAATAAATAAATGTAAAAAAAAAATTTTTTTTTTTTTTAAGGAAGAGAGTCATAGAGAGAGAGTCAATTTGAAATAAACTTGCCATTAAGCCAAGAGACTCAGTCAGCCCAAAGCAATTTTATAGAGAGAGGCCTTGGAGAATCAATACCAATCTTTCTCTCCTCTCTCTCTCTGATCTCATACTAGGGTTCCCATTGGCCAAACTAGAAGGAGAATGGGATTGGTGAAAAAAAAAAAAAGATTCAGGGGCGCCTGGGTGGCTCAGTCGGTTAAGCATCCGGCTTCAGGTCAGGTCATGGTCTCACGTTCGTGGGTGTGAGCCCCGTGTCGGGCTCTGTGCTGACAGCTCAGAGCCTGGAGCCTGCTTCAGATTCTGTATCTCCCTCTCTCTCTGACCCTCCCTTGCTCACACTGTCTCTCTCTGTCTCTCAAAAACAAAATAAAAAACATTTTTAAAAAAATTTTTAAAAGATTCGTATAATAATAAACGAATATTTGTCAATTCCAGATGTTAGACTCACAAATATGTAGTATACTTCTTGGTTATTATCTGAGATTTCTTAATTTTTCAAAGAAAGTGGTGGTACAGTTTTCCATGTACTCCCACTGTCGATAGTTTCAGTTACTGACAGGAATACGAACCAGTTCCCTTCTTCGTGGTGCTACCAATATTGTCAAAACCATGTCAGAGGACAGTAAATGCATTTGACATATGGAGATTTTCTCCTGGATAGCTTTTATTGAGAAAGATCACATTATACCCTTCCCTTCTACCTGGTTTTGGACATGTCTCTCAGTTTTGAATGGTGAATTGAAGACAGATTACAAAAATCAGAATGGCACCTGGGTGGCTCAGTCTTGATTTCAGCCCAGGTCATGATCTCATGTTTGTAGGTTCGAGCCCCACAAACGGCTCTGAACTGATGGTGCAGACCCTGCTTGGGATTCTCGCTCCCTCTCTCTCTGCCTCTCCCCAACTTGCACATGCCCATGCAAACAGGCACACACTCTTTCTCTTGAAATAAATATATAAATTTTAGAAAAATTAAAGGTGTCCGGGTGATTCAGTCAGTTATCCGGGTGATTCAGTCAGTTAAACGACTGACTTCAGCTCAGTTCATGATCTCATGGTTAATGAGTTCAAGACCCACACTGGGCTCTGTGCTGACAGCAGCCTGGAGCCTGCTTTGGATTCTGTGTCTCTCTCCCTCTTTTCCCCTCCCCCACTCACACTCCGTGTCTCTCTCTCTCTCTCTCTCTCTCTCTCTCAAAAATAAAATAAGCATTACAAAAATATTTTTAACTTTAGAAAAATCAGGGTGCGTGGGAAGGAAGGTTAAGGTCACCAGTCAATACCAGGTGACCATATCAGTTCCCTAATTTCAGTTTCATCTAATAAATGGGAATGTGATAATATAAACCAAGTTGATATTAACCTACCGTACCACGTTGTTGTATGTAAATCTATGTAAAAATGAGCAAAATCTAAATACTTATGATATGGATGTAATATATTGTCATTATTGCAATACCCAAACTTTCTCTCTCTTTTTTTGAAAGCTTATTTTTTTATGTTGACAGAGAGAGACAAAGAGCACAGAAGGGGCAGAGAGAGAGAACCCCAAGCTGGCTCTGCACTGTCAGCACAGAGTCCAGTGAGGGGCTCAAACCCACAACCTGTGAGATCATGACGTGAGCCGAAATCAAGAGTTGAGGCTCAACTGACTGAGACACCGGGTGCCCTGCAACACCCAGCTTTCAAACCCACTGCAACTTGAAGCTTATTTTGAGCTTAAATGTTGGAAAGGTGTTTTTGTTTTTTTGTCTCTTTCTTTCTTTTATGCTCTAGTAATCTATGGGCTTGTTTGGTATCAGCTGTCTGTAAATCTCCACCTAGTTATCCTTGGAAACTAAGAAATAAACATCAGATCCATTCTGACAATTCTGGGCCATGCTAGATTTTCTGTCTACCTAGCCCCACCATGGGTGACTAAAGTGTTTCCTTCTCCAGCTCTCTCAGATTTCTTCAATTTATCCTTCCCGTCTCCACCTTGTCCCACATATAATCTCCAGCTCTCCCACGTTGCCCCCATCCCCACCTGTTATGGACTCCCCTGAATTTTAGGGGGACTGAATTATGCCCTCAGTATTCATATGTTAAAGCCCCAACTCTGAGTGTGACTGTATTTGGAGGTAAAACCCTTAAGGAAGTAATTAAAGTTAAATGGGGTCCTAAGGGTAGGGCCCCAATCTGATATAGGACTGATACCCTTTTTCTTTTTAAATATTTGTTTATTTTTGAGAGAGAGAGAGCATGTGCACACACAAGTGGGGAAAGGGCAGAGAGGGAGAGAAAGAATCCCAAGCAGGCTCCATGCTGAGTGTGGCTCAATCTCACAACCGTAGGATCATGACCTGAGCCAAAATCAAGAGTTGGGACGCTTAACCAAGTGAGCCACCAAGTGCCCCGTGTGCATCCTAGTTTGTTATAGTGTCATTCTACACTGAGGTATAAGAAAACGATAACCTCTTCCTCTTTTTCTCTTAGCTCTCAATTACCTACTAACTAGACCATGAGCGCCCCGGAGGGCAGGAATTGTTCTGTGTGGTGCACAACTGTGCCTCGGGTGTCCTGCATGGCAGAGGATTCATAAAAACGTATTGAATAAGTTAAAACCCATTCACTCTTGAAAGAGATCTTTGCTCACGTGTTCTCTCTCTCCAATATCTCCCATTCTCTCACTACCTTCTTGTCATACATTTATTTATAAGCCTCCCCATTCAGAACACAACCCACTTGATATCACTGCCTTTTCAAAGGTGCTGGTTCTCCAATTTCTTTGAATAAATGGCTGATTTTTACTAGCTTCATTTAGTACCATTCGTGCTCTTCATTCCTTTACAATCTGTTGCATCAATTCCAGAGATAAGTGAACCATAGTTTAGGAGGCCTCCTTTTAACCGAATGCACTCATGCTCTCCCAGCCCCTGCCTCCCTCAATCTCAGTGTTCTGTTTCGGATACTGCTGGTAACCCCTTTCTTTATTAAATTCTCTACTTTCATGGGCTTGAGGACACCTCAAACCACACCTTCTCTGTCTCCTTCGGGCATATGCTAAGGCTTAACTCTCTGCTCACTCTTTTTTCCTACTCACTTCCTTCAAAACTTTTTTCATTCTCTTAATTTAAATGATCAACTCTTTTAATGACTCCAGAAATCACAGCCAAGTTGATTGGTTTCATTTCAAAGACAGAATCTCAAGCCTCAGGTCAGCCCAGAACAGCCCACGGACCCCAGTACGTTTTTCTAATAAGAACCCGCTCTCACTCCTTAAGAGGACTATGACAGAAAACCTTCACTTTCCTCAAAACTTCTATAACCCTTTCTCCATTTTCAGTTTTAGTAAAGGCCTCGGCTCATTTGTCATGGAGAAACTAGAAACCATTGAATGAAAACCCAACAAACTACAAAGCCCTGCTTTTATTTGTACCTTCATTTTTTTTTCATTTACATGAAAGAAAAGTCCTTCTTCCCATCAAAAGCTAATCTCTTTACTTGTTTTTTCCCTCTCCTCCTCTTCTTCTTTTAAAAAAAACTATTTATTTGTTTAATTAATTAATTAATTAGTTAATTAATTTGAGAGAGAGAAAGCACAAGCGAGGGAGGGGCAGAGAGAGAGAGGAGAGAGTGAGAATCCCAAGCAGGCTCCACACTGCTCACTTGGAGCCTGATGTGGGCTCAAACTCATATACTGTGAGATCATGACCTCAGCTGAGGTCAGATGCTTAACGGACTGAGTCCCCAGGTGCCCTCTCTCCTCCTCTGTATTCTCATTACCTTCCAAGCTCTTTACTGCTTCAGGCCGTTTGCATAAGTTCTTACAGTTGCTTATCTTCCTCATTTTCTTTGCGTGATTCATTCCTCTTGCTTTAGATCTCAGTGTACATGCCACCTCCTCAAAGAGGGCTACCTTAGCGTTTTACCTGAAATAAGATTGACTGTGTTATTTATCACAATCCCTTGTTTATGTCCTTCAGAATATTTGCTTCAACTTGAAGTTATCATGTTTGTTCACTCTTTTTGTTTGTATTCTCAAGCGAAATGTAAGATCCATGAGCTATGTTTCTCTTGCTTACCATTATATCATACCTCCAGGTCTAATAAGTGACTAACCTATAGAAGGTGCTCAATATATATTTACTGCATAAATGAATGATAGCATCATTTTCTTAATCCTCCAGAGAGGAAATTGAATTATTGGAGGATAGGAGAGAAAAGTGGAAGGTCACTGCCTACCCTTTTGTACTCTATGAACCAATATTACCTATTCAAAAATAAATTACGTTAAAATTATTTTTAAAAAGCAGTTGTAATGTTTCAGTCTAGAGATGATGGTGACTTATACCAGGATGGTGGCAATGGGGTTGGAAAAAAGCAAATAGATTAGATATCTAAAATGTCATGATTGTTTGGGTCCGAGGGAATGAGGTGTAACTAAGAATGTCCATCACAACATTATTTATACTAATAAACAATTAGAAACAACTTAAATTTCCATTGTCAGAGTACTAGTTAGGTAAATCATGGCACATCTACTTGATTAAACAGCATTCCATATTTTAATATTTATTTTTAAATTATATTTTTAATATTTATTTATTTTTGAGAGAGACGAAGTATGAGCAGGGGAAGGGCAGAGGGACAGGGAGACACAGAATTTGAAACAGGATCCAGGCTCTGAGTTGTCAGCACTGAGCCTGACATGGAGCTTGAACACACAGACTGCAAGACCATGACCTGAGCTGAAGTCAGACGCCTAATCTACTGAGCCACCCAGGTGCCCCAAAACAGTATTTCCATATTTTTTAAATAATTAAGAAAAAAAATTTATATCAGGGAGGCTGGGTGGCTCAGTCTGTTGTTTCAGCTCAGGTCATGATCTCACAAATCATGGGTTTGAGCCCCACATTTGGCTCCACACTGACAGTGCAGAGCCTTCTTAGGATTCTCTCTCTACCCTTCCCCCACCTCAAAATAAAGAAATAAATAAGCTTAAAAAAAGAATTTATATCATGGGAAATTGTCTATGTTATATTAAGTGGGAAAAAACCCAAAATGTGAAAAGTATTTATAGATCATAACCATATAAAAACCTCTAAAGTTATGCACTGTGAAAACTAATGAAATACAGCTAAGAATTAATAACAAGTAAATGTCTTTGAGTTGTAGAATTATGAATTTTCCAACAAGGTCCAAATCAATCTCTGGATCACACCCAAAGCAAAGCCATAGTCCCTCTTTCCTAATTTGTTGGCTAAGCAAAGAACCTGGATTCTTTGCTCAACTCTAGGTTGGCAGTTAAAGATTTCTTTCCTTAAGAAAGAACCCAAAATTTGGAGAACAGTCACCTGCTAATAGACCTTGGACACAAACAATTCTATAGGACAAGGAAAGACTTGTATTCTTTTTTTTACTTTTTAAAAATGTTTATTTATTTTTGAGAGTGTGACAGAGTGTGAGCAGGGGAGTGACAGAGAGAGGGAGACACAGAATCTGAAGCAGGCTGAAGGCTCCTAGGGATCAGTACAGAGTTCAACACGGGGCTCAAACTCACCAACCATAAGATCATGACCTGAGCTGAAGTCAGATGCTTAACCGACTAAGCCACCCAGGTGCCCTGGAAAGGTTTTTATTTTAAAGTTATTTTTAAATTAATTTTGAGTAGTTAAAACTGATGTCTATTCATTGTAGAAAAGCTAGAAAATCTAGATAACTAAAAATAAGTCACTTGTAATTCCATCATCATAAAAAAACACAACTTTGATATCATTTGTTAAATTTACTTATTTTTAAAGTTGATTTACTTATTTTGAGAGAGAGAGAGAGAGCGCGAGCAAGGAGCACACAAGAAGTGAGGGGCAGAGAGAGAGAGAGAAAGAATCCCAAGCAGGCTGCATGCTGAAACCTAAAGAGGGGCTTGATCTCATGACCATGAAATCATAAAACCTGAGCCAAAATCAAGAGTCCGAGTCAACTAACTGAGCCACCCCAGGTGCCAAAGTATCATTTCCGTTTTAAAATGAATATGTAGGGCTGCCTGCGTGGCTCAGTCAGTTAAGTGTTTGATTTTGGATCAGGTCATGATTCCCAGGTCGTGGGTTCTGAGCTGTTAGCTCAGAGCATGGGGCCTGCTTCAGATTCCGCATCTCCCTCTCTTTCTGGCCCTCCTCTTTTCGTTCTCTTTCTCGCAAAAATAAATAAATATTAAAAAAATAAAATGAATATGTGTATTTTTGTTTACACAGTATAAGTCTTTATGACTTAATCTTTTCACTTAATAATATCTCCTATCAGTAGATACAGAACAATAATATAATATCATTTTATGTATCTATAATTTATTTAACTAGTCCCTTAATGTTGCATATTTAGATTGTTTCCAATTTTTCACTCTGCAGATGTACTGTTATGGCACTTATCCTATTATTTTCTTAGGATGTTATTCCTAAGAAGTGTATTTAAAGATAGTGTCAAGTTGATCCTTAAAGTGTTTTGCCAATTTATATTCCCGCCAACAGCTCATGAGGGCCTGTGTCCTCATGCCTTTCATCAATGCTTTCACTCTTGCCCATCTAAAGAGTTGGAAATTTGTATTTCACTCAATGTTTTATTTTTTATTACTTAAAGTATTTTGCGGGTGCCTGGGTGGCTCAGGTCATGATCTTGCCATTTATGACTTTGAGCACCGCATAGGGCTCTGTTCTGACAGCTCAGAGCCTGGCACCTGGTTCAGATTCTGAGTTTCCCTCTTTCTCTGCCCCTTCCCCATTCATGCTTTTTCTCTCTCTCTCTCAAAAATAAAAACATTTTAAAAATACTTCCTAAAGTTTTATTTATTTAAGTAATCTATACACCCTACATGTGGCTTGAAATCACAACCTGAGATCGAGAGTCATGTGCTTTGGGGCACCTGGGTGGCTCAGTTGGTTGGGCCTCTGACTTCAGCTCAGGTCATGATCTTGTGTTCATGGGTTTGAGCCCCACATCAGGTTCTGTGCTGACAGCTCAGAGCCTGGAGCCTGCTTCGGATTCTGTGTCTCCCTGTCTCTCTGCCCCTCCTCCTCTCATGCTCTGTCTCTCTCTGTCTCAAAGAGAAATAAAACATTAAAAATTTTTAAAGAAAGAGTGACATGCTCTTCTCACTGAGCCAGCCAGATGCCCTTTACTCAATGTTTTATTTATTTATAATTTTTATTTTTTATTTCCAAATTTTTATTTTATTTCTAGTTAATTAACATATAGTGTAATATATTGGTTCCTGAGTAGAATTCAGTGATTCATCACTTACCTATAAACACCCAGTGCTCATCATAACAACTGCACTCCTTACTACTCATCACCCACTGAGCCCATCCACCACCACCTCTCTCCATCAACCCCCAATTTGTGCTCTATCATTAAGTCTCTTATGGTTTGCTTCCCTCTCTCTTTTTTCCCTTCCCATATGCTCATCTGTTTTGTTTCCTAAATTCCACATACGAGTGAAATCATATGGTATTTGTCTTTCCCTGACTGACTTACTTTGCTTAGCATAATACATTCTGGCTCCATCCATGTCGTTGCTTAACCGACTGAGCCACCCAGGCGCCTCCATCCATGTCATTGCAAATGGCAAGATTTCATTCTTTTTTGATGGCTGAGTAATATTCCATTGTATGTATGTATATGTATACACACATCCACACACACTACTTCTTTATCCATTCATCAATTGTTGGACAACTGGGCTCTTTCCATAGTTTGAGTATTGTTGATAATGCTGCTATAGACATCAGAGTTCATTGTACGCCTTTGAGTCTATTTTTGCATTCTTTAGGTAAATATCTAGTAGTGCAATTGCTAGATCATAAGGTGGTTCTATTTTTAACTTTTTGAGGAAACTCCGTACTGTTTTCCAGAGTGGCTGTACCAGTTTGCATTCCCACCAACAGTGTAAGAAGGTTCCCTTTCTCTGAATTCTTGCCAACATCTGTTGTTAATGTTAGCCATCCCGGCAGGTGTGAGGTGGTATCTCATTGTGGTTTTGATTTGTATTTCCCTGATGATGAGTGATATTAGGCATCTTCTCATGTGTGTGTTAGCCATCTGGATCTCTTCTTTGGAAAAATGTCTATTCATGTCTTCTGCCCATTTCTGAACCAGATTATTTGTTTCTGGGGTGTTGAGTTTGACAAGTTCTTTGTAGATTTTGGATACTCTTTATCGGATAAGTCATTTGCCAACATCTCCCATTCTGTAGGCTGCCTTTTAGTTTTGTTGATTGTTTCCTTCATTATGCAAAAGCTTTTTATCTTGAGGAAGTCTCAAGAATTCATTTTTGCTTTTGTCCCTTGTTTTTAGAGATATGACTAGTAAGAAGTTGCTATGGCCAAAGTCAAAGAGATTGCTGACTGTGTTCTCTAAGCTTTTTATGATTTAGGGTCTCACATTTAGGTATTTAATCCATTTTGAATTTATTTTTGTGTATGGTGTAAGAAAGTGGTCATTCTTCATTCTTCTACATGTTGCTGTCCAGTTTTCCCAACACCATATATTGAACAATCTTTTCCATTGGATATTCTTTCCTGCTTTGTTGAATCAATGTTTTAATTGATAGGTCTTTGACTACTAGGGAGATTAGACATTTTTTATTTGTTTTCTATTTGATTTGTGAATTACCTGTTTATGTCCTATGTTCCTCCCCCCACCCCTTTTTTCTTGAAAAGTTTTTGGCCAGAAAGAAGAACTATTAGCTCTTGAGGACCTGATTAAATGAAAAAGGCTTAAAGTTGGTTAGGAAGTAAGGGAGGAAGGGAAGAAGGAAAGGAGGAAGGAAAGAGAGGTCTATTCAAGGCAGACAGCAGGAAAAAAGACCTTAGATCAAAGATTATAAAAGTCAGGTTTTTTTCAGAAAATTCCTATTTTAAATCAAAACTTACATGGAACTCTTATGTGAAACAGAAGAAAAAGTAGAGCAGTTCTGGTCAATTTGGGAATGTGTAACACAAAGCTTTACCTGCTCAGCCTCCTCTTAGCATGATCATCCCTTCACCCAGCAGAAGCTAAGTCCCATCTTGTTATCTTATGATGAAGCCCTATTTCCTTTTTTTCCATGTAGCTTATTGTCAAGTTGGTTTCCATACAACACCCAGTGCTCTTCCCCACAAGTGCCCTCCTCCATGACCATCCCCCTTCCCCTCTCCCCCTCATCCTTCAGCTCTCAGTTCATTTTCAGTATTCAAGAGTCTCTTATGATTTGCCTCCCTCCCTCTCCCTAACTCTTTTCCCCCCTTCCCCTCCCCATGGTCCTCTGTTAGGTTTCTCCTGTTGGACCTATGAGTGAAAACATATGGTATCTGTCCTTCTCCACCTGACTTATTTCGCTTAGCATGACACCCTCAAGGTCCATCCACTTTGCTACAAATG
>PJEM01016943.1:0-23826 GCA_004023845.1 Helogale parvula | reverse complement strand
CGTCCCAGGTTGGCCCGTTTTCAGATCTCCCCCGTTCGCCCCCACTCACTCAGGTATCTTTGAAGTTTTATTCTTTCTGGAGTCCGTATTTTCCCCTTCCACTCTCGCAGATGAGCGTAATATCCTTCTCAGTTCGATAAATGGTGTGGACGGAGTTTACCGAGCTCCTTTCCTCTCCGCCATCTTGGCTCCTCCTCCTATTCTTTTAATTTTTTTGAGAAGTTTGAAGTGAAGGAAGTGTTGGCATTCTAAAGAAGGAACACGCCCCTTCCTCCCTGCAGCCCACGAGTCCGTGTGCGCGGAGCGAGGCCCCCGCTCTGCCCTGCTGACGGGTCCGGGGCGCAGAGAGCTGTGAACAGTTGGCAGGTATCTGCGGGCAAAGCCGCCGCTGTGCTCCTCACTGTCCACTTGGGATGTCCCGTGTCACAGACTCAGTTTCTGTCTCCTCCAGTCCTTCCTCCCCCCGCTCCTCTCTCGCGCTTTTCCTCTTCCATCAAACACTTCCTGAGCTCCATCAGGCTCTGGGGTTTCCGCAGAGGAAAAGGTCCATCCCGGAGGGATACGGACAGGCAACAGGACGGCGGGAGAGGGCCCCAGGGATGCGTGGAGAGGCCGGCGCGGGGCTGCGTCCCCCTCACCAGGCCATCAGCACAGGGGCCGGGCCTGGCTCCTTGTGTGACGAGCGACCCGACCCCAGGCCAGGGCTCCCTCACCGGTGTGAGGCGGGCGCCTGCGCAGAAGCCGGAGCTGACCGCCCTGGGACCGCCCTCTGCCCTGGAGGTCAGAGTTCTCTGGAGAACAGCTTTCCCTCCGGCGGCCACCTGTGCTTCCGTCCCTCACCTGCTCCGAGACAGGCTCAGAGCTGACCTGAAAGGGGCTCCGCGGGGCTGGCAGCAGGAGCGGAGCCTCCAGCCACTCCTCAGGACCGGAAGTGCTCATCACTGGGCTCTGCTGCGGGTCTTTCCTGCTCTTAATCATTAGGAAGGGACACAGGGCCCAAGTGAGAGCCTGGCCATCCTGTGATTCCTCCTTTACCTTTTGGTTAAAAAAAAAGAGAGAGAGCGAGAATGGAGTAGGTGAGCTATAACTTTCCTTCCTCTGATGGTTTTTACCTCTGAGGCAGGGGAATTAGAGCCTGGCTTGATTTTTAAGCCCAACCCACTTCTTATTTTAAATATCTCCTTGGTGTTCTAAGCTGATTGAAAGTGGGATGGGATTGGCTTCTCATTGATCTTTGTCTAGAGGAGTTTTTGGCTTCGTTTCCACCTTGGGATTTGGCTCAGAACATCCTTTGCAGTCAAAGTCTGCAAGAAGACGTGTTTTGTTTTGTTTTGTTTTAAACACAGGCGATGCAGTTCCACTGTATTCCACAAGGTGGCAGGTTTTGCCTGGAAACGGGGCTCTTTGCTGGCCATTCCCTACTCCCGACTCAGAGGCGTGTCTTCCTTCACAGAATTATGTTCCCTGACAAGCATAATTTATATTGATTGCTTTTGTTAATGCGTCAGAGAGAATGTATGTTCAGGATACATTCTTGGTGATGTTTATTGCCTTTTCTATTTAGAAAAAAAGGTAAAATAAATGAATCTTTAACCCTTTCAATGCATGCTTATTATACTGGATCAGGCAAAAATAATGTTAGAATCCTGGGGAGGAGGCGGAAGGGAGAGATGGGAGAAACAACTGGACAGGTAGACACAACTGAAGAGCTTCCCATGTGGTTGTTCTCTCCCTGTGACATTAGTTAATATCTCCATGCTGTCTCGTTCTAAGTAATTCAGAAAGTGGTGAATGGCTTTTCTGCCTTCCTTTGTGTTGCTAAGATGATGCTCACATGTGGGCTCAACACAGATGTGTGTCGCTGTGGCCCTCCCCAACTCACACAATCACAGGCTTGGACTCTCCTCAAGACAGGCTGCCAAATCCTGACGCCTTCGCTGTGTGGCGGCTCTCTTGTCTAATTGTTGAAACGCCTTCTCAGAAATGAGTTCCCAACAAAAATACGGAGGTCTCTTATTTGAGAAGAAATAAAGAACTTAGGGCAGGCTGCAATCCTCCTTCTGATCTTTTACTCTCAGCCTGAAAGTAGGAAATGCAAAGAAACAAGAACTAAATCAGAAAACTCTCATTGTGACAACCCTTGAAACAGTAGTTGGGTAGGCGCCTACTCTCTGCCAGACGTTGTTTTACACTAGGGTTTTATTTTTTGAGGTTGAAGTCAGTCACTTTTCATGATACTGGTTTGCAACCTCATGCAAAGGTGATGGGTTCCCAGCAAACCTGAAATGGGACCATCAAGATAGAGGACAGAGTTCCCCCTCCGGACCATTTTCTCGGTCTTGGCGCCTGATCAGCAAATCACTGCTCACTGCCCTGGGTTCAAGCCTGGGAGGGGTGGTTCTACTCCTGGGACTTTGAGCTGCGTGGATCAGAAGGCCTCAGAGACCCTCTCAGACCAGGGGCCGAGAGCACCAAAGCCACTCACAGTCAGGTACCCGAATAGGAGAGGAGGCAGTTGGGAGGGAAGCTTGCCGGGAGCCCACGGCTGGGGCAGGGAGGCAGCGGCTCTGTGTAGACAGAGGCTGGACAGGCACTGGGCACTCGCAGGTCCAGGAGCCTGGGCACATAGTGCTTCCTATAGACTTGTCCTAGAGCAATTTCTGTGGAATGATACTAATGGGATGCCCCGTTTCAAGATAGTCTGCCTAAGGATTCAAAAGTAGTTCCTTGGGTTCCAAATCTGTTCCTTTTAAAGGCTCAATGTTAGGAGGGTGAAAAATGGGATTTTAGAGGTGAGGCAGGCCCCTGGTTTCAGCATCACCCTCGTCTGGCCCATAAAACTGGCAGGAGGGACCGGAACTCTGCTCTGGACAGGCCCAATGGGCCAGGGACACTCAGCCTCGGCTGGCTCCCACACCCGCAAAGACTGGTCCCGCTTCACCCCACAGCCTCAGAACCTCTGGGGCCTTCATGTCTGCAGACATTCATGTCCTATTTGCCTTAACTTTTCCACCTGTCTAAGAAACGTTTTCCTCTCTCCTCTGATCCTTTGACTTCTCTCCCACCTTCTTTCACTGAGTAAATTGAGGGAACCAGAAGGGAACTCCCCAAGATCCCCAGCATCACACCCCTGCCTGGCACCATGAAGCGGTCCAGGCCCCTGGGCACACTTGGCTGTGTGCGGGCCCGTTCCTTCTTGCCATCCAGGGACAATGGCTCCAACAATTCTGCCTTCTCTCTCCCTCAGCTTACAAACATGCCGTTGATTTTCTTATTTAGGGGCACCTGGGTGGCTCAGCCAGTTAAGGGTTCAGCTTCTACTCGCATCATGATCTCATGGTTTGTGAGTTTGAGCCCTGCATCAGGCTCTGTGCTGAGTTCTCAGAGCCTGGAGCCTGCTTCGGATTCTGTGTCTCCCTCTCTCTCTCTATCCCTCCCCTGCTCACACATTAAAAAATTAAAAAAAAAAAATTCAGGGGCACCTGGCCGGCTCAGTCGGTTAAGTGACTAACTCTCGATTTCGGCTCAGGTCATGATCTCGTTGTTGGTGGGAGGGAGCCCCATGTCTGTCTCTGTGCTAATGGTTTGGAACCTGCTTAGGATTCTCTCTCACATACTCTGTCTCTGCCCCTCCTCTGCTCACTGGCACATGCACTTTCTCTCTCTCTAAAAATAAATAAACTTAAAATCGGCAAAACCAAAATATCTTCTGACCCCACCTCTCTCACCAACTTTCTCTTCAAATTTTGCCTTGTTTTGCAACAAGGATTCTTTCCTCCCACTTCTCTTGGACCCTCTTCAGTCACGCTGATTTGGCACCGTAACTCTATGGAAACTGCTCTCACTAAGGTCCCTGGGACCTCCTCATTGTTGAATTCAGGGGCGGGTCCACAGTTCTCCATTTGTGTGACCAGGCAGCATTTGCCCCGCTGCCCATTCCCTGCCCCTGGCTGCGCTTTGTCCTCTACTTGCCTTCCCGGACAACACGTTCTTTGACTGCTCTCACTCCGCTTGGCTCTCCTTCTCCATCGCCTTTGCTGGGTCCTCCCTGGGGCGGGGCCTCTTTCCTTCTCCACTATGCTCACCCCCATAGTGATGGTGTGAGTACAGTGGCTTTAATCCCGCCTGCATGCCCGTGACTCCCAGACCCATCTCCAGGCCCCAGGCCCCTCATATATCCGACTGCCTTTCCAACATTTCCGTGTGGCAATCAACAGCTACCGCAGCTCACCATGTGCAAAGCAGAACTTCTGTCTCTGCCCTTCAGATTCACCCACTAGGGGCCTTTGCCATCTCTCTTTATGGTGACTTAATCCTTACAGTTATTCGGGTCAGAAATCTGGGTGCTGTCATGGACTCCTCCTTTCTTTAGTCTAACCTATCTGGGGTTCCTACTGACCCTATCTTCCAAATATGTCTAGAATCTAACCAATTTCTCAACATCCCTATGGCTACCGGCCTGGCCCAGGCCACTGTCATTATTCATCCTCACCCTTATGGGGCTGTGATGTTTACATCATATCACTTCATTGATCAAAACCTTGTAGGGGACGGCTGTGTGGCTCAGTCGTTTAAGCCTCCAACTCTGAATTTCAGCTCAGGTTATGATCTCACAGTCTGTGGGTTCGAGCACCTCATCGGGCTCCATGCTGCTGACGTGGAGGCTGCTTGGGATTCTCTCTATCCCTTTCTCTCTTTGCCCCTCCCCTGCTCATGTGCATGCACACACATACTCTCTCTCTCTCTCAAAAATAAATAAATAAAAATTTAAAAAAATCATCTTTTGATAGAGTTCCATTGCCCTCCCTATGGGGTAAAAGTCATAGTCCCCACCATAGCTACTGGAGCCTGAAGGGAAATCTGTCTCCCTGTTACCTCTGACCTCATCTTCCACTGTCCTTTCCTGCCACCCATGACTGTTTTACCCCAGCCACACTCGTCTCCTTGCTCTTTCTCACACATGCTGGGCCCTCTTCTGGCTGATGGCCTTGGCTCTTTTTGTCCCTTCTACCTGGAATACCCTCTCTCCAACATCTTCTTAATTAGCTCCTTCTTCACCTTCTCCAAATTTTCACTCGGTTATCATCATCTTTCATTAGGTCTCCTTAGCTCATTAGGCTTCATTGGGTCTTTCCTGATCACCCCGTTAATACTGAGTGCCCTACCTTATTGGCACCCCTACTCCCATTGTCCTGCTCTATGTTTTCTACTTTTTTTCATAGCACATATGACTATATATTCATGTATATATCTATTTATTATATTTATTGTTTACTTTTTTCTTTTCACTAGATTGACACTCTGCAAGGCAGTGATCTTCACATATTTTATTCAGTGATATATTTTAAGTGCCTGGAACAGTGCCCGGCTTATAGTTGTCACTCAATAAGTAATTATTGAATGGATGGCTGACTGGCTGGCTGGCTGGCTGGATAAATTAATGAACACAAGCTGGTCAGTATATTAACAACTCAGTCCCGACCAGGAACCAGACATAACCATGCTATCATCTCCAGCTGTCTTGGAACCCCACATTTACAGCCTATCTTCATTAGCCCTCCAGTGTGTGGGTGTCCTATTGGTGACAAGTCTCCAGGGTCACTTCTTACTGGGTTTAAGGGTGGACTGAGCTGGTCCAGGCTGCATGTGTGCTCTCGGCAGCTGATCAGGTCAGCTGGTGCCGAGCCTTAGGTCTAGGGGATGATGAGAGGCTATAAACAGGAAACAGAGTCCAGAAAGAAGTGCAAGAGGATTCAGGAAGCCATGGATATAGGGAGGAAAATGAAATCATAAGAAGAAGCTTGAGACTAGAGTCTGAGAATGACATTAGTCATTGCTGGAGGTCTGTTCTGTGGGGGTACTGGTGGCGGGAGGCACAAGACGGGCTGTCAGACTGTGGCAGATGTATTCGTCACTGTATAGCCAGTTTCTAGAATAGTGCCTGGCAATAGATGGTAGGTGGTAAATAATTATTTATGGGATGATTGAAATTTTGTTGACAGGGGTTTTGTAGGATGAGACAGTTCCTAGTGTGGTATCTATGACAAGTCTCTGGGTCTAAACTCTGATTGAATAGCCTGCCACCCTCCTCCAGCACCTGTCATCAGAAAGGTCCCTTTGTCAATAGATGATTATACTCTGGTGGTTTTGTGCTCTGTTCTGTGGGGTCCTGGGTTGGAAATCCATCTGTATGGCCCTGCACACATTGCTTAATCTCTCTTTAGGACTCAATTTTTTTCATCTGAAAAGGAGAGTAATAATACATCCTATATCATAATGTTGTCGGGCTTGGCTCCTATATTCACAGTACCTATTATTGTTGGATAAAGGTCTGAAGCCTCTCTCACCATACACCTGGTTGTTGGCTAGGTCCCGCATTTGCTCCAGATGGACGTCCTACCTCGGAGACACTAGCCTCTTCTTGGAAAGAGCAGGTTGTGGTCCCAGCCTGGGCCCAGATGGTTCTCATGAACTCCCTGGTAGATCATGGTACCAGGGGCTTTGTGTCATGTTAGAAGGTGATGCAAGGGATAGTGAAAGACGGTAGTTTTATTCATTTATTTTTTATTTTTAAAAAATGTTTTCTTGATTTTAAGAGAGAGAGAGAAGACAGAGTGCAAGCAGGAGAGGGGAAGAGAGAGGGAGACACAGAATCAGAAACCGGTTCTAGGTTCTGAGCTGTCAACACAGAGCCTGACACAGGGCTTGAACTCACAAATCTCAAGATCATGACCTGAGCTGAAGTTGGACGTTCAACTGACTGAACCCCCAGGTGCCCTGAAAGCCAGTAGTTTTAGAGGTGGTGACCTTCAGGCTTTTGGTTTCTAGATGTCCTTCATTCCATACTGGCCCTGCCCGGCTCATGGGCTCATTCACTCTCAGACTTTGGGTTGAGTGCACAATGAAAAACTTCTGGAGCAGCAATGTGATTAAATGGTCACATGGTAGAATGTGGAGGATTCATTTGCAGAGAGTCAGCTCCACCTAAACGTGTAAACAGCAACTGTCACCATCTGTTGAAGCCTCTGGGTATTTGCTTAGTAACTTCAAAAGCATGAGCTTTGACCAGGATCCCAAAGTGCACCTGGGTTTGGAAATGGCTCACTGCTGCCGCCAGAAGCTGGGTGATGGGAGGGGTTGGGATGGGGGTCCAGGGGGAGTGGAAACGTCTAATTTTACTCCCTGATCTGCCTTTGACTAATCCTTTGACCTTGGACAAGTCACCTTTCTTTCCTAGCCCTCAAGGTTTTCAATCTTGTTTTACTGGCAGAATAATTTTTTAAAAAGATATTTCATGTGGAAGCCAAATTTATGGTTATTACAGATCAAATCAAAAGTAAAACTGCTCTGGAGGGGGAGGGTTTGGGGTGGCCCAGAGCGTTGCCTGTTAAGAATGTCCCCTCAAATTGCACACACGGGTGGCTCCTGGGGTGGCTCCGTTTTACCCCAAAGGCTCTCCACAGTACAGCTGGAAGCCCCCCAGCCCCAGTGATGTGTGAAGACCCTTCTAGCTGTGACAGGTGGTGATTTCATCTGGTAGAACTGCTGTTGGGGTTGCTCACATCGTAGTTAAGAATGAATGAGCTGAGCTGGCAGTGGGTGCAGAGGGGTAAGGAAACAAAGGGCTGCTATGACAGGAAAGGGTGAGGAAAGAGACAGTGTATTCCCAGGGAAAACCAATTCCCAGGACAGCAGCTTTAGGTATGTGTATCCAAAGGGGCTCTCTGCCTGGGACCTCAACCCCTAGGGATGTCTTTCAGCCATCTTACTTTTCAGGAATCCCTTGCCCTGTTTCAGTAGATGCACAAGGTGTTTGCCAGCTGGTTTTAAAATCTTTTATGTCTTATTGCCTAATATCCCAGTTGGAGATGTGAAGATGGATATCATGCAGCCGTGTCCTTGAGGGACTCGGTGGAGGGATGTCAGAGCACTGGGAGTTATTTGCATGTCTAGGTGCTCTACAGAGACTGGGCAAAGGTCACTCTGGCTAGAGGAGGGGCCACTCCTTCTGTCTGGGGGAGGCCAAGGTGACCACACAGGAACTTGCCAGCTCGGCTGTGATTGAAGCCAGAGAGACTACTAATGCCTGGACAGGAGTGGGAGGGGGGAAGCTGGGAAGGGCCCGGTAGGCAAGAGGAAAAGTCATGGGCCCCTGGACGCGCACTGGACTGCTTTGAGAGCAAGTTTGTCTCCATACAGAAACTCATACACTTAACTCTGGGTTTACATATTCCTCCTGTGGGGCCCACACTGCAGAAGGAAAAGGCCCGTCCATGTAAGCCACAGGTTTAACTTTGGTGAGTAGTTGGACGGCTAGTGAGAGATGATGTCAATTCATTATTAAAGTTATTGGAATATCTTTACAATTACCTGTTACTGGAATAAATGACCTCATGAGACCCAATCCCAATATTTCTTTTTGGTGCTGTCTGTAGATTTTTAATGATATAACTGGTTGGCCTCTCATAGAAACACAGCTTCAAAGAGACTCTTTTAGTGTCTCCTTTGTCCATGCTCCCAGAAGACACAGGAAGTGAAAGGGGTCTTGGAAGATTCTCACAGAGATTTGAGGGCAAAAGCTGCTACTGTGGTTCACTGACTTCTCTAAGACAAATCTCATGAGTCAATTAGGACCTGGTTGGAAGGTGGAGCTCCCTAAGAGGAGAACCTTCCCCACATTTCTACTGCGCTAACCCTCACCTCCCTGGGCATGTACCTCACCCAGGGGAGGATTAAGGAGATGTCATCAGGTTCTTGTTTCTAAAAAAAAACCCAAAAAGCCCTGATCCATACACATTGCTCAGACTTGACAACAATCTTCCCATCATGATTACATTCCCACCCCTATGCATCACACTTTTCCATTTTTTACTCCCCTCTCTGCTATATTCCTGCTCACATGTGTATTTATCCCCTGGTACTTATGCCCCGTCACTCTGCCCCATCAGGGTTACCTGCTTGGCAGGCTATGGTGTCCTCAATCAGCAGGAATAATCATGCCCATAAACATGCGTCTCATGAAGGCTCCTCCCCAGAAGTCCTCTCTGAGGATGTTCCAAAATCTCACTCACATTGGATACAACTTGTCCCAATACCACTTTTGTAACTGATTCTATATCTGCTGAAATATGTGTACATATAATATATATTTCAAACATATATAAGAAATATAAATACACATATTTAGTTTCTTTCTTAACGGTCCTCCCTTGTCTCTACTTCTAAGTCTTTGGGGATTGGCTCGTTGTAAATTACACATCATAGATAATTGTATGACCAGTGAACAGGGATTTCTGCCACCCCCGCTTGCCGAGGGGACCATGGACAAGGCCTAGGCAGCAAACAGACTAACTTTTTCTTGTTCCTGTGTGCTGAGCGCAGTGCCTGGCACAGAGTGGGTGCTCAGGCATGATTCAGCTAGTGGGTGGATCAGTGTGATCTCCTCGACAATTTAAATCCTGTGTTGATCAAACAAGATGAGGAGCTGACAAAAGCCCTGTGTTAGGGAGTGGGAGTGCTCAGAACTGTGGCCGAGTGTGTGGTGTGGCTCTCAAAAATGGGGCTCTCATGGATATGGGGGTGTCCTTCTGGTGGGGCTTGGGAAACAATGGGCAAGATGGCGGTGATGTGGACCCAGATTAGGGTCACCTCTTCCAAGTGAGCTACATGCTATCTACAGAGGGAGGAAGAGCTTCAGTGGCTTTCTCCTCTGCCACCATCTTCCTTGGCTCTGTGTGGAGCTGGGGAGGGGAGGGTCCTTCTCTCCACTCCCACCACTGGGAGAGATGAGTCCAGTGTCACTGCTGCGCATGGGATTTGCTCTGAGTAGATGTGCCTCCTAAAGGAAACTGCTTGGAGGTCAAGGAGGGAGACCTGGCTTGTCAACTCTTCATGCAGAAGCAAGTGAGCCATGTGAGTGCATGGTCAAAGCCAGGCTTTGTCAAGCTCATCCTGTAAAGTGCCAGAGAGTAAATAGTTCAGACTTTGTGGGTCATGCTGTCTGTTACAACTACTCAGTTCAGTCATCTTTAGTGCAAAGGCCTAGTGCATAGACAATGCATGAATACACGGATGTGGCTGTGTTTCAATAAAATTTTATTTACACAATAGGCACAGACCAGAATTGACCAATGGACTATAGTTTGCTATCCCCTTCCTGAAGCTTACCACTCTGACTTGACAACTTGATTTGATCTCTGAGCTCCTGACCTTCTTTTCAATTTGCTGAATCCTGTAGACCATGACTTCTGTATTTCTGCCCCCAGCCTGGTCACCCGGCCCCACCTGCTGGCTGTGTCTTCTGCTCAGGCTGCACTCTTGCTACAGCTGACCTGCTGTAGCTGCAAATAGGGAGACAGAGAAGAACCAGGGAGCCAGTCACGGGCAGTGCCAGAGGACACAGTGGAATTCTCAAGAGGAAAAATCCAGGTGCTCATCTCTGGAATGGATGGGTGAAGAAGACAATTCAGCCAAGCGTCTTTTCTGAGTTAGCTGAGACTACTATTTAGAATCTCCTTTGAACGAAACCAACTCTAGAGTGCTTGGTGAGGCTCTGGGGAGACATTTAGAGAACTCTGGTCCAGGCCGGCGTATAGTCTGAGAGTTAGGGGTAAAAATCTTTTGACTTTTCGGATGTTACCCAGAGCCGATGGAGACCCTCAGAGGATACGCATTGTCATTCTGTCCCCCTCCGCCCCCATGTCAGGCCTCTCTCTCTGCCTCTCACTGGACCTCTCAGCTGTTACTCTTTCTACACAGACTGGAAGCCTGTTGGAATTCAATGGGATCCTACAGGTCCCTGGGTTTAACGTGTTTTACTGATGAGTGAACAGAAACTCAGAGAGATAAAACAACTCACCCAACCTCACCCAGCTAGCTGACAGCAGAGCTGTGGGCAGGACCCCAGTCTCCTGACTCTGGCATCTATCTAATGCATTGCACCTACCTTCCCCATTATGCTTCCTTCTCGTGCCTCTTTCCCAGATTTCCTGAGTGGTTTGTATTTCCACTCTGAGGAGAACAAGCCAACACATGTGGAAAAGACCCCAAGGAAACATCTCAGCCCCGCCGCTTACAACTTCTTCCCGCCGTTTGCTCTAACCCAGGGAACCACGTGGGCTCAGATTCTGCAGTAGATAGAGCTTCCTCCATGGGTAGCTCTGGTGTTTCTAGAACGAGAGTTCATTAGGAAAAGTAATTATTCACAGGCCTCAGGCATAGCAAATTCTACCTTTTCCTCACTCCTAAAACCCCTGTGAGTTCTTAGGACACAGAGCCTCATCATCTGTATTCTTTCCATAAAATATATACTCCAGTGGCGGAAGCGGATCTGTACTCTTCCTTTATGTTTTAGAAAGGCAATCACAAAATAAAAACAAGAGGACCAAGGAGATCTAATTAAGACTCCATAAAGCACAGACTGGTATCTCCATGATCTGGCTGGAGTAAGATTGCTGTTTTCTTTCTACCCTGTCACTGATATAAATGAGTTCTTAATTCCTCCTTTTGTGAAGAACAGGTTATCAGGCTCCTATTCATTAAGTAGCTTCAGGGCCTGCAGCAGAGCTTAATGGTTGTTTAAATTAGCAGCCTCTGCCTTCAGCACCATTGGTGAGGCAAGAATAGAGAGTCCTGGGAAGGGAGGAAATTCCCCAGGATTTGAGGGCTGAGGGAAGCAGGGACAGTGACCTTGGAGATATTTGGAGGGCAGGCCCTACTCTTCCTGCTCACTGTCCACAGGTTGAAGTTCAAACTCCTAACTGTGGATTAAAAAGCCTCCTTCTTCTGCTGCAGCTTGCCTCTCCTGGCCTGACTGACGGCCTCCCTTCCCCCTGTCTCCCCAGCCATGCACACTGTGGCCCGAGGGACTCCCCATCTGGGCAGCTCCTGAGGTTCCTTATTCTTGGAATGCCCTTCTCTCTCCTCTTGCTTCCACCTGGATTTTCTCAAGACTCACCTCAAGGCCCTCCTCTCCGGGAGGACATTTCTTACCATTGGATTCCACCCTTGTAACTGTCAGAGACCACGAAAACACCTCTGACAATAGGCCATTGCATATTCTCCTAGTCCTGCCTGGACCCCTAAGCCTCGTGGATGGATTCTTCTTCAGATCCAGGGCTTGGCTGGATGTTTGACTCTTGTCCAGGAGGGGAGAAGGAAGAGGGGGAGGAAAAGGAGGAAGAAGGGCAGGGCAGGCCATACAGGAGGAAAAAGCCCCTCGATATTCAACACTCCTCGGGATCTGGATATTTGGTGAAGAACTGACAAACACCTGCTTCTGGTGATGTCTTTTTGTTCACCCAACCTACGCTGAATGCTGCTTTGAGCTTTTTTTCATCCACTTTCTACCCTCCATCTGCCTTTAGACTTCATCCCAATGCACATTTCTTTTTATATTTTTTTAAGTTTATTTATTTATTTTGAGAGAGAATGGTGGAGGGGCAAAGAGAGAGGGAGAGAGAATCCCAAGCAGGCTCTGTACTGTTAGCACAGATCCTGATGCCTGGCTTGAACCTACAAACCATGAGATCATGACCTGAGCCAAAACCAAGAGTCAGACACTTAACTGACTGAGCCGCCCAGGCACCCCACAATGCACATTTCTCACCGCCTCACACTCATTTGTTGGGTTACCTAACTCCAGGCACGCAGCTGCTTCTTCAGGACTGCTTGGAAATGGAAATAGTTTATTTCCATTAGCTATGCCTACTAGATGTGCACTAAAGTCAGGTTCCCCAGAACCAAGGAAATGCTTCTGGAGAAAGTAGGAGAGGGAGATAGACGGGGAAAGGAAGAAGCCAAGTGAGGGGGCCAGCCCCGGCCGACCCCACGGTGTAGCTCTGGAGCGGGAATTGCTCCTCAGAGTTTGTCCTGACTCAGCAAGGTTGCTGGCCTCTTACACTCCCAAATCAGTTACCGGTTAAGGAGGAAGGGAAGTGAGGATTCCCAGGCACTTCAGTTCTCTGGGACTAGGGACAAACTGACTCGGGGGGTAGCAGTAGTGCAGGTACAGCCTTCAGCCTGCGGGTGCAGGAAAGTTGGCACAGAGAGCACCAACGAGGTCTAGGTGAACCTCAAAAGTGTCTGCTATAGTGTGTACCCCAAACTCAACATCTCTAGAAACCACAGACCTCATAAACCATAAGTAGCCTCACCTTGCTATCTTATATAGGAAAATGAGATCCAGAGAAGGAGAGGGATTACTTCAAGTTTGCACAGATTCAAGGCAGAGCTGGGACTTGAAAGGACCTGAATGCAGGACTTTTGACCTGGGTCCAGGCCTCTTGTCTGACATCCAAACTTCTGCTGTCAATTGGGTATAAGCAAAAGACGTCCACTGATAACCCACTTGGGTAAAACAATGTATTGGTTCTAAATTTATCCACTAGTATTTTCAAAGTAATTAATACTGATGCTAAAAAATTTATTTTCTTTGAAAAGCATTTACAGATTTTCATTAATTTGTAAGGTCTCCTCATGCCTGCAAGGTCATATAGTTTACAAGAGACCAAATGCGTGTCATTATTCACGTTGCTTCCCTCTATCCTTCTTTGTCCTGTCCCAACTTTTTGGATCCCTGAAACGGGGTCCCATGATATGCCTACTTCTCTATAGGTGATCAGTGGATGAAATGGGAAGAAAACCCAGACCCCATATGAAACCAAGTTGAAGGCCAGTACTGTCCCTATGAGTAAATTTTTAATGTTTTTAATTGTAGGTTTTAAGGAAAACCATAATAAAATTGTTCCATAGGCCGACGTGTTTGTTATCCTTAAAGGCAGTTTGCTCAGCTAATTGTCAAGGAGTGGGTAGCACATTTGCAGATTTATCCTGAATGAACTTTGAGCTCCCACCAGTAAGTACTGGCAAATTTCGAACACTGCCAAGAGCAGAACATTCCTGTCCGCTGAGTTAAAATCTCCAGCAAAGTTTCTCAAAGCAAATTACCCTGTGGTTGCAATCTTCTCCACACGACACATTTACCGTCCCCATCGTGGGGCTTTGAGGGGACAGAAAATGGGTTTGGCACAAACAGCTGTCCTTGATTCCCTGCCGAAACAGGGAATCGTTTCTGCGTCAGTCATAAATAAGCTTAAATGCAAGTGTGTCATAATGGAGTGTCATTACCAGCAAGTGTTGATAGTGTTACCTCCTTACTAACAGCATTTTTAAAGTTAGGGGTTTTGCCATTGAAATTCTTCTGAGCACAATTAACAAGTCGTATGGAAAAGTAATATAGATGTTTGACAAAGAACAATTAGGTTTTACAGCTCGTGTGAGGGAGAAGGATACCAGGCAGGATGAAAAAGCCCAGAGGTCAATCCCTGCTTCTAGTCACCGATGTAAACTGAACCCATGTAGTTTGGGTTGGGGGTACAGGGGAGCGGAGTGTGTATGACAGAGTTTAATTGAAAACTGACATATGAAACTAGTGACTGCCAGGGCCAAGTTCGCACACAGCTTTTTGGGCAGCTCTTACTATCCTGGGGAGATATCTTATTCCCTGTCCAGGACAGAAGGTGCTTTTCTGGTTTGGGTGCTTAACAATGACTGAACTTGAGCTAAAGTCCATTGAAGCTGTGGGCTGATTTTAAAAGGTGCTCCTAATGGATAGTCTGCTTTGAGACTTAAATGTTATTTAAGTGAAATTGTGTGTGTTACACTGATGTTTGATCCACTCACAGCTTTGAGAATCCTTGGACAGGTGGCCTGAAACCCAGAGAATGCATCCGGAATTTGGCAATCCTGCTGCTGCTGAAACACAAGCAGTTCCCACCAGTGAGGATCGCTTGTGGCCAGGAGAGTGCAGCCCAAGAGGAAAGCTATTCATCCATGTTTTATTTTACTTTCAATTAAATTAGAGATGCATGATGCTTCCTGATGCAAAATGCACACAGGGTCACTGGGCTGCTGAGCAGAGCTGGGGAGAAGGTGGATTAGGCTAATCTGGAGTCTCCTGTTACAGATTAATTTTGGGGGCATTTTCCATGCTTTAAGAGTTGTGTCTGTATCAAGAAACCCAAACCCCAAACCCCAAATAAAAAGAGGTTACTGCAATTATGATTTAGAATCTACAAGCGACCTGGTGAGAGGAGCCAAGGGAGGTGGTGAAATCATCTCTTGACTCTCTCTGCAACTCATTTCTCGCTCAAGGCAGGTGCAAGAATTAGGTCAGCTCTTGAAACCACCCAGCCTTAAGATCTTATGATGCTGTGAAGTTCAGATTTTATATCACGATTTGTAGGAAGCTTTCCTCCCAGGGTTTTGGAGCCTGTTAGCTCATTTGTCGAATGAGAGTAACAATGGTCCCTCTCATGGGGTTGTTTAAGGGCTCAGAGACTGACATAAGACCGTGTACGTGAAGGCACCCTGCCTGGTGTGTGTAGCAAGTGCTCACAGACGTTAACTATGATGATTCTTACTTCTAAAGGTAGGGTCACTGGACTGAGGACTCAGAAAGCAGCATAAAAAATCTGGGAAAATAATATAATGTATTGTAAGAAACCCTCCGTTTACTTGTTCAGACAATGGAACGAAAACAACCGTGTGGCTTACCTTGCAAGGTTTCTTTGAGAATCAAATGAGATATTGTACTTGAGAGCACAGAAGCTGGTCAGGTAAGATGTATATCTATAAGATTAATATAAACAGCTTCCAATGTCCCCTCACTTGTGAAGGGGCCACCCTCCCCTCCCTTTTGCTACATGGACCTTTTCCTTCTCATTTTCTTGTATGTGACTTAAGGAAATTCCCCTGCACATAATATGGGAGCTGAAAGCACTCTTTTCGTTACATATAGGAGTCCATCTCTGCTTCCTCCAAGAGGGAGCTGGCAAGGAGCAGTAGCGGGTGGCACTCTGGAGTCAGGCAGGTGGACCGCTGGGTGCGTGGCCAGTGTGGATCTGTCCCTGGGGGACTCAGGCTGGTTGTGTTCTGGGTCCCTCTGGACCTGCGAGGGCTCTGTTGTATTTTGGGGAAGGGGTGTAGTTTATTAGCTTATCAAATGATTGTGAAAGCCTCTATTTTAAAGGCATTTGGGGATTTTCTGTTTTTGAAGAACTTGGGGCTGGCCTGGAGGAGGGTCATGTTCATGGGTGCTCAGGCTCTGGACCCTCTTCCCCCCTGAACCCATTTGGATTCTTCTGAGGAAACAGACCCTAAAACGAAGAACTCAGCTACATCTGGTCATCTCCGTGGGGTCTGTGTGCAAGCAGTGGGACCTCGGAATGTTCCTCTGGTTCCACATGGTGCCCATTTTATACCCAGGACTGGACTGATTTGATCAGGTTCTGACACTGGGTCCTGTTCTACCTGAGGCAGACATCTGGGTTCCCAAGAACAGTCTTTCCTTATAGGTCAGACTCCCACCAACTCTCACTTGATCACTCTCACCTCATCACTTTGATTGCGCGAGTCCTAAAATCTCTGTCGTTTTCTGACCTCAGACAGATTAAGAATAGTCTCTGTTGATCTCCCACAGCAGCCCTGCCCCCAAGCGTATGTTCTACAGGATCAACCAATGACCCTTTCACTCACCAGGAATATAGGGAAGCTATTATATCAGCGGAGCGTCTTCTGATTGTAAGCAAAAGAAACAGACTCTAATGTGGGGGCAGGAAGGAGAGAACTTGTAGACACTTCTAAGACTGGAGACTACTCGGGTCCACCAGAGCTGCTCTCCCCTTCTTCCACAGCAACAGAGTTGAAGCAGGAGGTGGCTGCCTAGACGAAATAGTTCCTAGACCCACTGTACAGCCCAGGCGGCCGGCTGACCAATTTCTGGCCAATGAGCATGAGCAGGACTGCATGAGCCACTTCTAGACCTGGCCCCTGAGACCTCGAGGGTTCATGCCTGCACATCTTTCCCTCCTCCCTCTGGCTGGAGTAGCTTCAGCCTTGGAGATTTGTGAATGCGTGTGGCGCTGAAGGGGGCAGCACTATGGCAGGCAGGGCCAGGACAAGACCGCGTGGAGCTTGACTGTCCCAGGGTTCCTATACAAGGAGTAAGCTTCTACTTTCTTTGAGCCCCTGCATTTTGGGGCTCCTTGTTTTAGCAGTTTGACCTTTACCCTAATTGATTCTGGAGACAGAATCAAAAGAACTGCCGAACAACAGCCAAGTCTTGAGGAGGCAGGGTGAGGCAGCGTTGGACAGCTCAAGCAGCAAGATTCCTACATTGACTCTCTGGGCATTGCCATTATGGGGACTCCTCTTCATTGCCATTTAGGCTTCCAGTTCCCATGAGATGATCTGAGTGGTCCTGCTTGGGGCAGGTCTCTACCCTGAGATCAATATGCTGTTGCCAGAGAGACAGGGTTGTTATGGAAATGTAAACATGGAGGGCTTTTCTGGGAAAGGGGACCACTGGGTACTGTTGTTTCTTATACCATATGTATGTCACAGACAGATGAAGCAATGAACACACAGAGAGGGCCAGGAATTCAGATTCTGATGCGGAGACAAGAAAATGAATAGACACAATATGGAGATGTGAGAGCTTAAGCTGAGGTTTTCATGAGCTATTATGAGAGCTTGAGGGAGAGGCAGCTGATGTGACTGGGGGAAGGCACTTAGGAAGATGTAGGATGTAGGGTTACTCCTGTGGAAGGAATCTGATTCCAGCACTAGCAAGTGGCCTAGAGCAAGGTGTGTAAATTAGCACTCTGAACACTGTTCCTCATTTGTAAAAGGAAGAGATAATACTACAACCTGTTTGATAGGACATTGGGAGGAGAAGTGGTAGAAAATAAGGGAGGAGAGGTGATATCACTGTTCTACCTGGATAGAACTTATGAGTAGGTATTTCTCGGCACCCAACTGTCCATAATCAGTCTGTTGCCAAAGACTATTCCTGCTTGATCTGTATGCCATCTGTGATGGTTGGTTTCATGTGCCAAGTTGGCTGGTCAATAGTTCATGGTTATTCAATTACACACTCACCTAAGTGGTGGTGTGATATTTCATAACTGACCTGGCTGTGGTTAATGTCTATAATCAGTTGCCTTTTAGTAAAGGAGATTATTCTCAATGATGTACATGGGTCTCAGACCATTAGTTGGAAGCCCTTAAATGCCTTAAACCTGAGATTACCCTGAGAAAGAAGAAATTCTGCGTCAAGACTGCAGCATCAACTCCTGCTGGCCTGCCCTGTGGATTTCAGACTTGCCAGCCCCAACAGTAGCATGAGCCAATTCCTTGAGTGCATCTCTTTTTCTCTCTATATATAGATGAAATATATCTCACTAGAGAAATCTCTCTCTACAGAGAGACATTTTATATATATGTATGTATATATACACACATATATATATGCCACAATATGCTGTATATATATCATATTTTCATAATAAATTATATATATCTTATGTGATACATACACACAGATATGTCTTTCATATATATATAGGGAAGGAAAGGGAATTTCACAGAATTGGCTCATGCCCTATCTATCTATCTATCTCACCTATGGGTTTGGCTTCTCCAGAGAACACTGACATGCCAGATCTCTACTCTTTCTCCCATCTGAATGCACACTGACCCCATGAAAGTTTAAGCATCCCTTCATTGGAATATAGGGCAGTGATAGAGGATGGAAGGTGGTGGCCCTGGGAACTCCTCCGTCTTGACCTTGAGCTGGGGGTGTGACCTCTGGGCCACGCAGTGAAGGAGGCCCAGGAAGCCATGCTATGTCCTCCAAAGTCTTGTTCCTCTATTGTTTCTGTTTATCTGTTTGTTTCTACTGTAGGTGCAGAGGATTCAGTTCGTCATGCTTCTCACTTCAGCGCATCTTACCGTGTATTCTTGCTGGGTCCCTTTCTTGGTGCTATGCTTGGTCCTATGCTGTTCCTTCTTATTCTTCTTCCTGTCTGAGCTCTTTCTAACATACTCTATATGTATTTTTTTCTTTTTCTTTTTTTAATGTTTATTCATTTGTGATACAAAGAGACAGAGACAGAGAGCAAGCAAGGGGAGGGCAGAAAGAGAGAAAAGGAGACACAGAGCTGAAGCAGGCTGCAGGCTTTGAGTTGTCAGCACAGAGCCCGACATGGGACTTGAACCCACAAACTGTGAGATCATGACCGGAGCCTGATTCAAACACTTAACCGACTGAGCCACCCAGGTGCCCTTGATATATATTTTTTTCATTTTAGTTTTATTTCATTGTGGAGTACGTATCATATGTTATAATTGTTTTAATATACGTAAACAGAATTGAGGGTTTTTTTCTTTCCTTTTTCAATTCAGCAAAATATTTGTAATATCTCTTTCTGTTGGTCTGTGTGCTTCTGATCTGTTGCTTCTAACTGCTGCGGAGTATATCGCTGTGTATCTACCATATCTCTCCTTCAGAAATAAACTTTTAGATTGGCTCTAACCCTCATACTGCAATCAATGCAGCCCCAGGTGGGTACCTTTGAGAATTTCTTTGCCATCTATACCCAGGAGCAGTTTCTGGGCCACCGAGTATCTGAATGCTGAGTCTAAGCACTTCCAAAATGGTTCCCAGAATGGCTGCACACATCTACACTGTAACAGCCTTGTACAAAGACTCCTATATCCCCACATCCTTGAAAACTACTGGCATTATCTAGCTTTCTTGTTTTTGCCAAGCGGGTAGATGTTAAGTGACAGAGCCTTGATGTTTAATTTGCTTTCTCTAATTACTAATCAACGTGAGCATCTCTTCATGTGCTTGCTATGCTTTTGGGTCTTCTCTGCTGTGAACTGACTATTCGTGGTTATTGATCATTTTCTTTTGGGGCTTCTGACTTTTTCTTGTTGATATTTGGATTTGTGAGATTCCTTGAAGATTTTCAAAACTAGTCCTTTGTTAGTTTTTTTTTTAAGTTATTTACTTTGACACAGAGTGAGAGAAAGAGACAGAGACAGAGACAGACAGAGGGTGCAAGTGAGGGAGAGGCAAAGAGAGAGATAGAGAGAGACAGAGAGAGAGAGAATTCCCAATAGGCCCCATACTATCAGTACAGGCTGAATGCAGGGCTCAAACCCATAAACTGTGAGATCATGACTTGAGCTGAAACCAAGAGTTGGTCAGTTAACTGACTGAGCCACTCAGGTACCCCAGTCCTTTGCCAGTTTTAGATGCTGTGAATATCTCCTTCCACCTCATTATTTGTCAATGAACTTTTATTGCATAAAATTCCTTAGTTTTGATGTTATTAAATCCATTCATTTTTTACTTTATGCCTTTTGATTTTTTTAAGTAGTTGTTTTCTAGTCCTAGATTATAAACATAATTTCTTCTGTTATTAGCTATTTGTGACATAGTTAAGATATTTAATTCATCTGGAGTCCATCTTAAAATGTTGGGTTAGTAAAGATCAAGTTCTATTTTTCTTAATCTAGTGAGCAAATTTCCCAACCCTTGAATTAATGTTTTGTTCTGGTCTACTCTCTGGGGATGTACAATCCCATATCCACACAGGGGTCCATCTTAACTCTTTATTCTCTTCCTTTGAACTGTGTTTGTTCATGCATGTTCTATACTGTTCATTTCCATGGTGTTATAGTATTTTTAGTAAGGAAAGTCCTCCTACCTTGCTCTTCATTTTCAAAGTTGACTGGGAATTTTGAGTTTTATTGACCTATATATAATGTTATTGTTCTGATAAAAAGTGGAAAGGTATAAAATCTTTATAAAACATGGGTATGGTATGAAGAATAAGCATTCAATAGATACCTATATATTTATTCCCAATTGATAAAATGAAACATTATTTTTTGAAGCTCCGAGAGCACTATTTCATAACCCATTCTTGTGGCTCTACCCTCAGAGACTAACTTTACCCTGAATTTTGTGCTTATCATTCCATTGCTTGTCTTGGTAGTTTACATAACTAAATGCAAAAGGTTTAAATTTGAGATTTTATGGGTTTTTAAAAATTTTTATTTATTGAGAGAGAGACAGAGAGAGAGAGAGAGAGAGAGAGAACAAGTGCATGAGTGGGGGATGGACCGAGAGAGAGAGAGAGAAGGAGAGAGAGAGAGAGAGAGAGAGAGAATCCCAAGCAAGTCCCATGCTATCAGCACAGAACCTGAAATGGGGCTCAATCTCATGATTGCAAGATCATAACCTGAGGTAAAATCAAGAGTTGGTCACCCAACTGACTGAGCTACTCAGGCACCTCTTGAAATTTTGTTTTTAGCTTTGTTTATTTTTAAATTATGTATAAATGAAATTATAATCAATATCTTTTCCTTCTCCTTTCTTTTTTTCACTTAACATATTATCAAAATTAGTATCTGTTGTTACATAAGTTTTAGATCATTATTTTTCACAGATGTACAGCATTCTATTGTATGAACATCCATATTTTGTTAATGATTTATTCTGATGTTGAATGAGCTGTTTTCAGCTCTTGGCTATTAGTGGTAATGCTGCCACAAACATCCTTGCATGTTTCTCTTGCTGCTCATGTCTCTGTAAGAGAAGTTCTTAAACTGTTGAGCCTCAGGGCTCCCTTCATTTCTAGAAATAATTGAGGACTCTAAAAAACTATTGATTATATGGATTATATCCAATTATATTTATTGTATTAGTCATTAAAACATAAAATTTAAAGGTATTGATTCATTTTAAATAATGGTGATATTGAGGCAGCGAAAATATTCTGTGATACCATAACGAAGGATACCCGTCATTTTACATTTGTCTAGACCTGCATGATATACAACACCCAGAGTCAGTCCTGATGTAAACCATGGGCTTCGGGTGGTCACGATGTGTCAGTGTATATTCATTAGTTGTAACAAATGTCCCACTCTGGCGAGGGACATTGATAATGGGGGAGGCTGTGCATGTGTGGGGGGAGCAGGCATATGAGAAAAATACGTACCCTTCCCTCAATTTTGCTGCAAACTAAAAACTGCTCTAAAAAATGGTCTTAATAAAAAAGCAATAAACCCATTATGGGTTGATATAAATAACATATCATTGTAAAACATAACTTTATTTTCCAATATAAGAAAAATTAACGAAGAGTGTCATTGTTTTACATTTTAAAAAATCTCTTTAATAGAAGACAGCTAGATCCTCACAACTGCTTCCACAATCTATTTTTTATTGTTGTTTTGTTTGAAGTACATGAAGAAAACCTGGCCTCAGTCAAATATGTATTTGGAAAAGATAGCAATATTTTAATAGTCTTTGCAGATCATTGGGGCTATTTTCCTCTGACACTACAGTAGTGCCCCCTTATCTGCCATTTCCTTTTCCATGGTTCCAAGTTGCCCATAAACAACCACAATCTGGAGGCAAAGTGTCCTCCTGATGTATCATCAGAAAGTCAATAGTTAGTGTAATGCTATGTCACATGCCTGTGTCACTCACCTCACTTCATCTCATTACATAACCATTGTATCTACTTACATCATCACAAGAAGAAGGGGGAGTGCATCCCAATCAGATATTTTGAGAGAGAGAGAACACATTGACATGACTTTTATCATGGTATATTGTTTTCTCTTACTGTGCCTATGTTATAAATTAAACTTCATTATAGGTATGTATGTTTAGGAAAGAAACATAGTATATATAAGATTTGGTACTCTCTGTGGTTTCTAGCATTCACCGGGGGTCTTGGAATGTATCTCCTATGAGTAAGGAGAGACTATGCCTCCTTGTATACCCAAGTACACCCAAACTTGACAACTAGTAGTTTCTCTAAAGATTAGTTGCAGTATAAAACCTGAAACCATGCTGATGACCTTTTTGTACTCTTTTATATTAAAATGTATTGGTCTGTCTGGAACTTTGAGTGAATCTTTTACTCCTGTATGATCTGGTAACCTCACATGTTGGTCATTTGGATATCGGTTTCACTGAGTTAGGCAGACATTATACATTGTGACACATTTCATTATAAGATATTAAAAGACCATACTCAATATCACCACTGATCTCATTAGGAAAGTCTTTAAGTATCAGGAAGTTGTCAAGCTCATGGTGGTAATTACAAGGTTTTTAAGATTCTGGTTTTTGCTTGAAAGGTTGAATTCTACCATTGGCAACAAATAATGTTAGCTTTCCTTAGAGTGAAAGGCTCACATCATTCATTTCTGAGAAAATGTCTCTCGAATATTCAAGTCTAAATAACCATGGTTTGTCTGTCAGTATTTGTTTCAAATAAAAATGATATCCCGTGAAAAAAGTAGTTAGTTCAGCTCACAACCCAAACAATTACACAAAGGCTTTTTCTCAAGACAATCTTTATACTTCAATATGCAACTGAAGTGTTTCAGGTATATTTCTCATTTCATCATGTAGAATGTTAAAAATTTTTTTTTATCAAGGGCTGAGATTTAATAAAACTACTACCTTTTACTTCTTTAAGGACTTTCTTAAGTAATAATGGCATTTTAAAAATTATGAGCATGTGATAGTGTATAATACACAGTGAAAAAAGAAAGCACATCTAAGTATTATAATGAAAATAGTTTTGACCTTGCAGAAGCCCTGGGAAGGTTCCAGGGATCCTCAGGAGTTTGTGGACCACGTGTGCGGTGCCTCCACTCTCCAGTACATACGTGGGTGTGCAATTGCTGGTTTTTACAGGCATCCATATCTTCACATTGGCTAGATAATATCAAGTTATCTTGTAAGTGATTGTAACAATTTCCACTCCTACCAAGGAAGTAAAAGGATTCTCATTTCTCTGTATTCTCACCACACTTGATGTGACCAGATACTTATATTCTGGCCAATATGGAGGATATGCAACTGTACCTTACTGTGGTTTTAACTTGTGGTGTTTTGTGTAAGCACCTTTACTTATCTTTTTTAAAAATGTTGATTTATTTTTGAGA
>PJEM01016942.1:0-23880 GCA_004023845.1 Helogale parvula | reverse complement strand
GATGGGTAATGAGGAGGAGCAGGGGAGAGTGGGGGGTGATGGGTAATGAGCGGGGGTAGGGGAGAGTGGGGGGTGATGGGTAATGGGGGGCAGGAGTTACTTTGCGGGTTTGGGTAATGGAAGGGCACGGGTTACGTTGGGAATGACGGGTAACGGGAACGGAGGTTACTTTGGGGGTGACAGGTAATGGGGGAGCAGGGGTTGCTTTGGGGGTGACGAAACCCACACAGAACTGATGCTTCCATGGCATCGGGAACGTTCTCATGGCCCTAAAATGGTCGAAACGGTCAGCTCTGCGTGACCTGCAGCGGCGCGATGCAGCCACGGCTTTGCCCGCCCGCCGCTCAGGGACAGCGGACCCCGCGGGCCGCCTCCCGGTGGCAGAGTCGCCCCCTCGCGAGCACGGCCGGCGCAGGCTGTTGGAGGTCCCCGCGGAGGTGAGCGGCCGCGCTCGCCCTACGGCCAGGCCGCACGTCGCACACCCGGGTCTGCCCGCGCCCCCCGCGCCTGCGCATGCGCGGTGCCGGCCCCGCGCCGCTCTGACCTGGAACGGAGTCTGGCTGTTGAAGTTCTTCAGCTCCTTGTTGCCGCCTCGGAAGAGCAGCACGCGGGCACAGCTGTCCTGCGGGGGGAGAGACAGCCGTTGTAGGCCGGGGCGCAGGCGTCCTCCGGAGGGACCTGCTCCCAGGCTCCGCGCGAGAACCCCGGGACGTGCGCGCAAGTTCGCGGGGGACAGGGGACGGTCGGGTCACCGGGGCGGGGAGGGGCCGACCCTCCCTGGTGACGCTCAACTTCTGTAAACACGTGGGACAACCACTTGGGGGAAATCTGTGAAAATGGATAGTGTGTGCAGCCCTGGGGCGCCTGGGGGCTCAGTCGGTTCAGCGTCGGATTTCGGCTCAGGTCATGATCTCACGGTCGTGGGTTCGAGCCCCGCATCGGGCTCTGTGCTGACAGCTCGGAGCCTGGAGCTGCTTCGGATTCTGTGTCTCCCTCACTCTCTGGCCCTCCCCCGCTCACTCTCTGTCTCTCAAAAAAAAAAAAAAAAAAAAAAAAAAGAATAAACTGTAAAAAAGAAAATGTGCACTTCCTGGCCAAACAATTTCACTCCTGAGGGCTGTGTGCCACAGAACGTCTTGCACGTGTGTATAAAATGCAGGGGAAATACTGTAAGTACCACACGGAAAGAGAAAACCTGGAGACGGCATAAACGTTCCGAAATAAGGGACAGTGGGAATGCATTCTAGAACATTCTTCACCTGGAAAGTTGTAGGGAAAAACAAGGTTGATCCACAAAAGCTGACAAGAAATAGACCCAAGAACTTCCAAGTAGGAAACACAAACCTCAGAACAACAGCGCAGCTGACTTTCTTTTATGTTTTATTTTTTAAGTCAGTTTTATTTTAACTTATTTCTTTTTTTTTTAATCTTTATTTATTTTTGAGAGAGAGATCAAGTTCTGGTGGAGGAGGGACACACACACACACAAACACACACACACAAACACACACACACAAAATCCGAAGCAGGCTTCAGGCTCCGAGCTGTCAGCGCAGAGCTCGACGCAGGGCTCGAACCCATGAACTGTGGGCTCATGACCTGAGCCAAAGTCGGACGCTCAACTGAGCCCCCAGGTGCCCCACTCTGCTTCCTGCTTTAAAAGCCTCTGCGCTGCAGCAAAGTGGAGAGCGCCTGTGGGGGGACAGGGAGGCAGCGGGGGGTCTTTTTTATTATTTCCCAGACCTGTATTTCTGGATGTTTCTCAAAAGCAGTCAATATTCATTTTTGTGTGTTTTTACAATGAAAATAAGTCCGTTCCTGTCCATTTATGGGGCACCGACTATTTGCACGCCGATGTCCATGCACCGTGTCAGGGAGCCTGCCGACGACCCTGGGAGCACTAGCCACAGCCTCGAGTCCACCTCGGCCTCTCCATCCTTCCCCGCAGAATCCAGAGTGGAGACAACAGGCGGGACCGCCCCGGACGCAGCACACGGGACCCAGAGCGCCCCCGCCCCAGGCCTGAAGAGGATCCGTGTCCTGGGAAAAGACAGGTGCACGCCGTGGGGTCCCGGGACCTCCAGAGTGGCAGCGTGAGGACGGGGCGGGCACCGATGCCCAGAACGGGGCCAGAGGCTGCCCAGGGCTGGAGGGGCCGCGGGGATGGGGGCGCTCCCGGGGCTCCATGGGGCGCTGGAGGGTCCCCGTACTGACTGTGGTCACGGCCGCACGCTGCGGGTGGGTGACAATCCACAGAACCCTATACTTCAGAGGGTAAATTGTATGGTCTGTGAACTGTTCCCCAGTAAGGGTGTCCTCAATTAGGACGGTAAGAAGTGAGAGCCAGAGACAGACAAAGACAGAGACAGACACAGAGAAACAGACACAGCAAGAGACACGGGGACAGAGACTCAGGAATACAGAGACAGACACAGAGATAGAGAAAAAGAGACACAGAACTAGAGAAAGAGAAACAGAGACAGAGATAATGAGACAGAGACAGAAAAAGAAAATGAGAGAGAGAAAGACAGAGAGAGAGACACAGAGCCAGAGTGAGAGACAGAGAAACAGAGAAAGACACAGAGAGACAGACACAGAGGTAGACAGAAAAAGAGAGACAGAGACACAAAAATACCACCAGGTAGACACAGAGACAGAGACACAATGACAGACAGTCACAGAGACAGAGAAAGAGAAGCCGAGACAGAGGCAGAGACAAAGCAGAGTTAGAGAAACAGGGACAGAGAGAGAAACAGGCAGAGACAGATAAGTAGAGAAACAGCAACAGAGAGAGACACAGGGACAGAGACACAAGGATATCGAGATAGACAGAGACAGAGAAACAGTGACAGAGAGTCAGAGAGAGACACACACGGAGAGACAGGCCACCGCCCGGACAGAAGGGCTCCGTCCCGGGACCAGGACGCATGACGCTAACCCAGCGCACAGCAGGCAGGAGTGCTCTGGAGCCGGGCTGCCCTGGCCGTGACCTGGGCAAGGGGCCCCTGGGGACCCGGCTGTGCTGACAGTAAGAGGAAGCCCCTGGGACGGAGCATGGAGGTGGCGGGGACCCTGCTCTGCACGCTGCGGGCTGGGGGAGGCACCCCAGGGCCATGAGCCACTTCTAGAACATGGGGCCGCAGGTGGGGCGGACCTCAGTTGGCAGGAAAGGACTTCCCGGCCTCTGTGTTCCCAGGCTGCCGGGGTCCTGGGGCCCAGGGGGGCTCGGGGCTGGCCGCAGTGGCGGTCTGCATAGCAGTGACGCTGTCACACGGACTTTCTCCACCCCCATGTGATCATGTAATACTTTGAGTAACTAACTCAGAGAGCTTAAGAAAAATGGAAAAGATACATCTGTGCTGGGGAAACAAAATCTTTCCTAGTGGGAAGCAATTACATCCAGGATTAAAACTAAATAAATACAAGAGGGGCACCTGGGTGGCTCAGTGGGTTAAGCGACTGACTTCGGCTCAGGTCATGATCTCACGGTTCATGGGTTCAAGCCCTGTGTCGGGCTCTGTGCTGACAGCTCAGGGCCTGGAGCCTGCTTCGGATTCTGTGTCTCCCTCGCTCTCCGCCCCACCTCCCTTGTAGTCAGTCTCTCTCTCTCTCTTAAAAATAAACATTAAAAAAAAATTTTTAATGAAATAAAAATAAACGAGCCAGCACATTCAGGCGGTGCCAAACCCCGGACACCCAGCCCGAGGCCACAGCCCAGGACGGAGGCAGGTACCAGTTTATTCCAGGATCTCAAACTACGGGGTGGGGGGTGGGGGGAATCCCGCACGGCTGGTTTTGTGAAACAGTTTTATCAGGACAGAGGCCCCCAGGCTCCCAGTCCTGCCCCAGCCCTACCCACCCCTGCCTGGCCCTCGGCCCCACCCCGCATCCGCTTTCTGAATCAGCCTAGTTGGCTCCTGCTACTGCCAACCCGAAGGAAGTCAGTCAGATTACTTCCATAACAGCATAATCACGCCAGAGTGAGCAAGACGTCTGTGGTGACAGAGGAGAGGGCATTTGAGGAAACTGAGGCAGAGAAGGAACGGGGCAGGAGAACACTGGTGGGGCACGTAAGAGAGAAGAGAGCCCCAGCCCCTGGGGCAGCAAGCAAAGGGACCGCAGCTGGGGCCCAGGGGGTGTGAATGTGGTGGGGGGTGTCCCCTGAGCTGCCCCTGCACCAGCCCCCACGTGTCCTGGCCCTGCTCAAGGGCCAGAGTGAGCGGCCTGGAGAGACCCGCAGCCGACAGTGCCCAGTGGGAACGACCAGGACTCGACGGCCCCACGGGACCCCCGACGCTGCAAGTGCCCGCGAGCGCTCCCTGCGTGCTCACGGAAACGTCCCATCAGAAGCACGAAGGATATTTTAGCCACTCTGACTGCTACAGAGGCCGGCGGGGTGTGGGGAGACGGGCGCCCTCCTGCACGGCTGGTGGGAACGCAAACTGGTGCAGCCGCTCCGGAAAACAGCGTGGAGGCTCCTCAATAAACTATCCGCAGAACTCCCCCATGACCCAGCAATAGCACTGCCAGGGATTTACCCAGGGGACACAGAAGTGCTGATGCACAGGGGCACATGAACCCCAGTGTTCATAGCGGCACTGTCAGCAATAGCCAAAAATGGAAAGAGCCTAAATGTCCATCACCTGATGAGTGGATCAAGAAGATGTGGTATATATACACAATGGAGTACTACATGGCAATGAGAAAGAATGAAATCTGGCCATTCGTAGGAAAGTGGATGGACCTCGAGGGTGTCATGCTAAGCGAAATAAGCCAGGCAGAGAAGGACAGATACCATATGTTTGCACTCACAGGTCTAACAGGAGAACAGGAGAAACCTAATGGAAGACCTGGGGGAGAGGAAGAGGGAAAGAGAGTTGGGGACAGAGATGGACGCAAAACTTGAGAGACTATTGAATGCTGAAAACGAACTGAGGGTTGAAGGGGGAGGGGGAGGGGGGAAAGAGGTGGTGGTGATGGAGGAGGGCACTTGTGGGGAAGAGCACTGGGTGTTGTATGGAAACCAATTTGACAATAAACTACTTAAAAAAAAAAAAAGAAGCACTAAGAAAAAATCCTTGCCAGGCACCGCCATTCACACCCGCCCAGGTGTGACCCAGCCAGGGTCCCCTGCCACCAAGGGAGGGTTCAGAGTCAGTAGCAACCAACCTGGACACACGGTCCATCGCTCTAAGATCTGCCGGGCGTCCACGGGAGACCACATCCCAGAGCTGTCTCAGAATTAAAGGGTGGACGGTCCACTTGGCTTAAATGACGCTGTGTGTGCGCGGGTGTGCGTGCAGGCGCGTGTGTGCAGATGTCTGTATGTGCATAGTGCATGCACATGTGTGCGGTGTGTGTGCAGGTACAGGGGTGAGCCTGCGTGCGTGTGCAGGCGTGTGCACACGTGTGTATAGGTGTGAGTGCATGCGTGTGCATACAGGGGGTGCATCCATGTGAGCATGTGTGGGTGTGTGCACGTGTGTGGAGGCCTGTGCATCCATGTGCATGTGTGTGTACAGGTGTGTGTGCATCCATGTGCATGTGTGGGTGTGGGTGGGTGTGTGCACGTGTGTGCATCCATGTGCAAGCATGTGTATAGGTGTGAACGCACCCGTGTGTGCATGCATGTACACGTGTGTGGGTGTGTGCACATGTGTACTCTGTTGTCCAGCATCCCTACTAGGGGCTAACAGGAGGCCCATTACACAGACAAGGCAGCAGAGGCCCAGAAAGTTTAAGAGAAAAACCGCGGCTTCAGAAAGGGAGAAAACGAGAAGGCGGATCCCCGAGGCCGGCTGGGGGCGCCGGCTGTTCCCTCCAGCGGCTGCCAGCGCCGGGCCTCCCGAGGGGCTTCCTCTGGGGAACCCCGAGGTGTGCCTCCATCCTCTTAAATAAGTCAGTCGAGTATAGACAGAGAAGCAGTCTGCACTTTTTTTTGACACCAAAGCATCAGGAAGAATGTCGTCTTCACTGCCAATTATCCTGTTGGCAAGACTTTTCAGAGACACTTAACCAAACTACCTCCCACCTCCCTGAAGCTCTCTGAGGCTTGCTCAGCCCCCAGCCAAGGCGAGCCATCCCTCTGGGTCACCACCCCCTGCAGGAGCCCGGATGCCACCATTTTCACTTTGTACATGAAGAAACAGGCCCAGAAAGCATGTTCGTTCATGCACACGACCAGGCAGTACCGACTGTCAGCCAGGCCAGGTAGTGCTCTGACCCTGCAGACACAGAGCACCACGATAAAACAGGGTCACGCGATGGAGAGAGTGAGGGCGGGCGGTCAGGGAAGGGCCCCGAGGAGCGGGGCCTAAGCTGAGCCCTAAGCCAAAGCGGAGTCAGAGGACAATCGGGGGAAGTGGTCCCAGCAGAGTGAGCAGCCAATTGCAAAGGCCCTGATCTGGGCTGCAGGCATTTGGGGCAGGGGGCAGGCAACAGGGGCACAGTGGCAGGGATGGGGGCACAGGGGCAGGTGACGGGGGCACAGGTGCAGGGATGGGGGGGCACAGGGGCAGGAATGGGGCACAGGGACAGGTGACAGGTGCACAGGTGCAGGGATGGGGGCACAGGGGCAGGTGACAGGCACAGGGGCAGTGATGGGGCACAGGGGCAAGTGACATGGTGCAGATAGGTCTGCCTGGGGTCACCGTGGAGACAGCGTGGGCCACAGCACCATGCAGCACGTATGGGGTGGCTGGCTGCCCCAGCAGGAGGGACAGACGCCTGATGCAGTGGTGGTGGGGAAGCCCCACGAGCCCCAGGAAAAGTCCATGGGGTCTACAAACAAGCAATCAAGCAGAGGGATGAGAGGACAAGAGAGGGGGACAAGATGCTGGGTATGGGTTTGCCCGAGACTGCCCAGTCAAGGCCACAGCCTCAAGGTCACAGCCAGGGATTTAATCTTGGCTTTGCAAGTCCCACCTGCACTTTCATCACTACGGCATGGAGGTGATCCGCATGTCAATGTCACAGTGTGATTTACCAAATACCCCAAACTGTAAGTCGGGGACTTGTCTCCAGTTTGAAAGGAGCCGTGTGGGTAGATGGAAATCTAAGAAGAGGTAACATGCATGCAGTCGGGGAAAAAGAAAGGCACAGTGAGTTGGGGGGACTGAAATCACCAGAGAGGCTGGAACCCAGAACCCCAAAGATCTCACCTGACCATTTCGTGGCCCATGGTGCCATGACCTGACCTGTGCCTGGGGGCTCCCATCCCCACCAAAGTCAAGGGCCACAAGAATGTGTCCCCACAGCTGGCAGTGACGAAATACAGGGGGGGCTGGAGGCCCAGCTGCCCGAGATCAAGTTCGATCTCCTGACCCACGTGAGGCAACGTAAGCCAACGGCAGCCACCAGAGGCTCACTGGGGGATCTAAAGGCAAAGTCCCTGGGGATGCCCTCCTTCGGCAGAACACATGCCCCAGGGTGCCTGAGGACGGCCACCCCCTGATGGCCCCGTGGAGGCAGCCACCATGCTGACGGGCGCTCCACGGACACCACAGGGAGACAGAGATGCAGCACGTCTCCTCTTCCCTCGGTGCCACTGGGATGAGACGCAGGTTACTCCTCATCCTCCAGACACATCAGTCTGGCCTTGTAACCTCTGATATTTAAGACTCCCTCCCTCCCTTCATTATCCAAGCCAGAGAAACAAACATCGGGCTGCCTCCCTCCCTCTGGGGCTCCAGGAAAACCAGCGAGAGGCTGAGGGACCTGGCAGACTAGACACAATTTGCTGCTTACAATCAAAGCCCTAATTAGTTGATTTCATAAGAGAAGAGAATATTCTGATCACAGTGTATTTCATTAGAAGGGTGCAGATGAGGCCTGCCGAAAATTGATAAAACACACACATCTATTCATAAACCTGGATGCCTTTAGACTCCACAGGGAGAGGCTTGGCAAGGCAGATTAGCGACAGCAGGACTATCAGCATCCTGGCCCTCAGCACCGTCATCTTCCTCGCTGTCATCACCATGAACAGCTTCATCATCACCATCGCCATCATCACCACCATCACCATCACTACCATCATCACCATCACCACCATCATCACCATCACCACCATCATCACCACCAACACCATCACCACCACCATCACCATCACCATCATGACCACCACCACCATCATCACTACCATCATCACCACCAACACCATCACCATCACCATCATCACCATCACCACCACCATCATCATCACCACCACCATCATCATCATGACCATCACCATTATCATCACTACCATCATCACCATCACCACCACCATCATCACCATCACCACCACTATCATCATCATCACCACCACCATCATCACTACCATCATCACCATCATGACCATCAACACCACCATCACCATGACCACTATCATCACCATACTCATCACCATCACCACCATCGTCATCACCACCACCACCACCACCACTGCCATTACAGCTACCATCTACCAAGCATCCACTGTGTGGCAGACACACCATATGTTTGTTTTCTATTTTAAGTCTCTTAGCAACCCTAGGAGTTAGGTAGAGTTATCCCTACATTACAGACGGGAGAATTCGGAGCCCAAGAGAGACAGGGGTGTGCCCCAGACAGCACAGCAAGGTCATGGTTTAGGCCACGTGGGGCCCACACTGCCACGCCCCCCTGCCCTGCAACTCCCCTTCACTGTGGCTGTTTCTGAATCCCTTTCCGTGTAGCCTAGTGTGACCTCATGACACTGTGTCCCCACCCCCGGGGCAGTCTATTTCTCAACATTATTTCCCACAGTGCTCTGTATGTGCGCCCTTTGACACCCCTTTCTGCTCAGAGTTGCAAAGCGGCTCCTCTGGTCTGCACGGAGCCTGGCCTGCCGCCACAGGTGAAGCACACAGGGATGGAAAGGAGCTCAGCAAGCGGTGACACGGGGTGGGGGGCAGGGGGACAGGGCTCTGGTCAAGTACGGTGTGCGGTGCGTGCTGGACAAAGACTGTGAGCCTCCGCTGCTCCTGGCGGCCCATTGCGGGTGCCCGGAGGGCATGCAGACGGAGCCGCGCCTCTCTGAATCACGCTGCGAGGCCGTCTGGACCGCCTCACATAACGCGTCGGTGAGACCCTCCGACGGTCAGGGAGGGGGGGAGTAAAGACCATGCTAGCATCCCAGGGAAGGGCTGAGGGACTCGTGAGGCTCGATCCCTGCGCACCCACTGGCTTCCAACTGGACATGGTGTCCAGGGGCCGTGGGGCCGCCGAGCCCTGAGCCTGTGACCTCCACCACAGCCCCTGGAAGGTAAGACAAGCAGGTGCAGGGCAATGCGGAACAGGTGACTGCAGCTCCGCCTCTCTGCCAGGGCTGCAGAAGAGGGACTCGAGGGCTGGTCTCAGGACCCTGGAGAGGGCCTGGCTCCACCCCACCCACAGGGGTCCCCAGGCAAGGGGGCGGGAGTGGCTGGGCTCAGGAGCCGGGAGTCCGTCTACACGCACGTCTGGGGAGGGTTAGCTGCGCCTTCTCTGCCCAGGCTGGGCAAACTGTGGCCCACCGCCTAACCCAGCACCTGCCTGAAGTACAAACCAAGTTGGATGGGCGCACAGCCACACTCCTCCATCTACACACCGTCCGTTACCGAGTTCCTACCGCGGTGGCAGAGAGGAGTGGCCGTGACAAAGCCCGAGTGGCCCACAGAGCCAAAAATATTTATAAAGTGGCCTTTTACAGAAAATGTTTGCCCTAGAAGAAAACACCTAGGAGAAAAGTCCTCCGAAGGCCCCTGGGGGAAGGGTCTTCCGGAAGCCATCGGCCAAGGGGTAGGGACAGATGTGGGACCGGTAGTGTGACTCCCTCTATAAGTCAGAATAGAAACGAAATGTTTTATCCTTTCCTAATAAAATGCCACCAACACCTTCAGAGACCACCTTGGCCACAATTATTTCAAGCGACAGAAAACACTTTTTCCTGTTTTTTTTAAAATCCATTATAAAATGTGCTTGAAATCTGTTGGGGAACATTAAGGAACATTTTTCCCCTGTAAGGCAGTAATTAAGAAGCACATGTTGGCACAGATGTTTTACCAGCCACGGCCCAGGCCTCGCCATGCGTGTTTCCCCGGCGCAGCCCAGCCAGCGAGCTCCGTGCTCATAAGGCCGTCCCGACGCGCAAATGCCGTGTGGCACGCAAATCCCACCGATACGATTTCATTAAGGAGGCTGGCAGTCTGCCAAGTGCTTCTTGCAGCCCCGCTGAAACGCCACCCCCCTCCTCCGTCTGAGCCAGACACAGAGGAGACCCTAAAAGATGGCCGTTTACGCCTCTGAGAAGGGGGAACCCATGGGGACGGGCTTCCAGCAGGGAAAGGCGGCAAGACATAACAATGGCCTGGTCCAGGGCAGTTCCCCCTGGTTATTATCCAAAAAGCGACAGAACAAACAATACCACTGACGTTACCAGGGGCCCATCAAGAGAAGGGCTGACTCAGGGCAGGACATCTGAGTTGGGTCTTGAAGGATGCAAAGGAGTTTTCCGGGGCAGAGAATCAGGGAACGTTTAGCAGCTGGAAGCAGGGTAGGACTTCAGAGTGGCCGGAGGGGTCCAGTCTAGGATGGCCAGCAGGACACAGGTGTGGAGAAAGGCTGAAGATTTCACCCAGGAAGGTGCCATCGCACTGGGGCGGCGGTGCTGACGGCAGAGAGCACAGCAAGGGCACACAGCCGGGGGCCCGGGAGATGCCCTACTCCGTGATGTCCCCTCTGTTCCTCCAGCCGGCGGAGCCCCCCCACCGCCCCACATTCCCCTCTGCTCTCAGGAAAGCGTCCAGACCACACCACTCTCCAGAGTCAAAGTCCCTTGAAGTCGGAGAGAGAAGAAAAGGAAGGAGGAGCAGAGAACACCTTCGACACGGTGTCTAGAATTTACCTGACCTTGAGCCTCAAGGTCACTGACCCTTCCCCCGCCTCAGGCAGGTCCCAGAAGCCCTGGCCCCTTCCCCGGCCTCCTGGAGCCTCCCCAGTGTCTTCCACGCGACGGCTGGGCCTACTGGCGGGACCAGCAGGGCGCTCACACCGTCCTATTTAGGGTTCACGCTAATGGAGGGCGGGGGGCATGTCCCCCCCCAAGCGTGAGCCAAGCAAGCTCATCTCCAGCTTCCCGGGGTCGTCAGTCTAACACTGAAGACCCCGTGCTTGTTTGGTCCACATGGAGGCCCCGCTGTAGGCACAGCCCCCAAAGAACGGAAAGCAGCGCCTTGAAGAGAGACCCGCGCCCCCGCCCACAGCCGCGTCACTCACAGGCCCCGGAGGTGGGAGCACCTAGTGACCACCGAGGGGCCAGCAAGACAAAGAGCGGTCCGTCCACGCGGTGGAATGTTACGGCGCCCTGCGGACGGCCGTGCTGACCCCCGTGGCGCCCGGACCTTGAGACCGCCCCGCCCGGTGAAGGGAACCGACACGGAAGGACAAATAGGGGCGGATCCCACTCGTACGGGGTCCGCAGCGGCGTCGATGGAAGAGACAGAAGGTGGCCGGTGGGCGCCGGGGAGGCAGGGGACGGGGCTGGGGAGCCGTGTTTCAAGGCGCAGAGTTTCAGCTGAGAAGAAGGAAAGTCCTGGAGACGGCGCGGATGGGCGCGTAGCAACGTGAACGTGGCGTCACTGCGCCACACGGTTAAAGGTGGTCGGAATGGTAAATGACTGTCCTGCCTCTTTACCGCGGTTAGAGAAAGGAGCACGTCCGTGCACGCGGCGGTCGGAAGGCTCGCCTCCGCGCCGGGTCCTGGGGGCGTCCCGTGGGGACCCATCTCGGGGGCTCTGTCGGCCACACCCTTCCTGTTCCTCGGGTCCCCCGCCCCCCGCCCCCACACGTCCCAGGGCGGGCCCTTCAGCCGGGGAGAATAGAGCACAGTGGGGTCCCCAGGTCTTCTGGAAAGCGACAGTGGGGAACAGCCCAGGAACGGCAGACCTGCGCCTCGAGCCCAGCTCTGGCCCTGCGACTGCTGCCTTCACTTCCCCGCACCCCGGCTTCCTCTTCTCTACAACGGGGTGACCATTCTCGAAGAAGGCGAAGGTCACACCTTGCTGTGGGCTGGAGGCGTCGCCCCAAATTCCGACGTGAAGCCCTGACCCCCGATGAGAGGGATTTTGGAAATGGGTCTTGAGGAAGCGTTGAGGGTTCAACACCTGGGACCTGACGGGACAGGGCCCTCGTCGGAGGGGACACCGGAGGGCACTGACCTCTCCCCACCACGTGAGGACACAGACAGAAGAAGGCCGTGTGCAGCCGGGAGCTCTCACAAAAAACCGAGTCTACCAGCCCTGATCCGGGACCTCCAGCCTCCAGGCCGGGAGCACACATGCGTGTTGTTTGGGGCCCACCTGGGGCTCCAGGACGGCACCTGGGCAGAGCCAGACACCACCCTGCAGGGTGCTGAGCGCCGCCCCTGCGCGCACGCGGCTGGGGGGCAGGGGACAGCGCCCCCTCGCGCACGCGGCTGGGGGGCAGGGGACAGCGCCCCCGGGCGCACGCGGCTGGGGGGGCAGGGGACAGCGCCCCCGCGCGCACGCGGCTGGGGGGCAGGGGACAGCGCCCCCGCGCGCACGCGGCTGGGGGGCGGGGACAGCGGCCCCGCGTGCGCGCGCCCACTGACCTGGTTGTAGAGGGCACAGACGTGCAGCGCCGTGTTCCCGGAGGCGTTCTGGGCCGCCATGTCCGCCCCGTAGAACAGCAGGTGCTCCAGGTGCTGCACGTGGCCGTACCTGCAGGCCTGAAACGAGAGTCCACACGTGGGTCAGAGAACCGCCCGAGAATCTCCCAGCTCCCCGGAAGCCGCGGGGCCTCCGCCCGCAGTCCCGCCGCCGTTGTGGACCAGGGCACCCACAGCGCCCTGAGCCTGGGAGTGACGGGGGGCACAGACCCCTGACGGGGGATCGGGGTTGGGGACTCCTGACAGCACCGAGGGCTGGGCTCCCGGGCCCCTGCACCGCGGGCCGTGAAGGGCCGCAACCCCCCTTTCATTGGGGCCTGGGGGCTCAAAGCCCAGAGACCCCCTCCCCCCAGGCAGGTGTGCAAATAGCCAGAGGGGGTGTGTCCAGCCGCTGCTGTGTCCAGGGAAGGGAGCCCCGCTGTGGCTGTAAAATGTAACCCACCCCCCAAGGGGTTTTCAGAAGGTAGGGTGGAGGGCAGGGGGGGGCAGGCAGCCCCACGGGGAGATCCCCTCCAGCCCTTTTTACGAGCCAGCAGGGCTCTGGGGCCAAACAGATCTGTGCCCAAGTCGTGGACCTTCCATTTTCCAGAATGTTCTCCCACAAGCCTATGTCATCATATGTAGATGGAAACTCTACTCTCATAGGATAAGGGACCCAGGAGGGCCCGTGCAACACCGGGTGCCAGGCTGGCCCCCACCTGCTGCGGCTCACGGGGAGCCGGGAGGCCCCGCGCTGCGACCCGGGCATCCCGCTCCGGCAGGGGCTCCAGGCACACCACGTGGCACGGGGGCAGGAAGGCAGATCCGACCGGCCCCCACCCCAACAGCACCTCGGGAAAGGCCAGCGGGTGGCCGTCGATGGGCAGCATTGAAGGCACGAGAGCCACTGTCCCCGTGAGAGAGGACAACGGACGGGAGACGGGACGGCCAGGAAGCGGGTCCTGACCACACCCGTCACCCAGAGGGGGGCCACCGAGGCGTGCGGCGGGAAGGACACGGGACGGGCGGCCAGCCTCACTGTCGCGCATCCTGGATAACTGGGCGGACCGGGGGGCTGCCCCGTGCGCGGCCTGCGGGAAAGGGCGGCGCCTCAGGAAAGATGCCGGAACTACTACTCGGAGGAGCCTAAACACAACAGCCGTCACGGCGCCGCGCCTCCCGCGGTGCGAGGTCACTAACTACGACGCAGGAGGTTACATGGAGGTGCTGTGTGACCTGCCAGCCCTCTCCTCCTGCATTTCTGGGGGCAGCGGCCACACTCTCAGAGGCCGGGGGCCTGCCCTGCCCCACCACTGCGACGGGCACAGCCCAGGGGCCTGGACAACCGGCCCCGGCCTTGGGGGGGGGGGGTGACCCAGGGGTCCTGTGAGGAACCAGTCCGCACCAGTCAGAAGCTCCCTTTCTTCCAGGCCGGCGGAAAAACCGCAGAAGCCTACAGCGGCTGGGGACCCCCCGTGAAGGAGAAGGGGCACGGGGGAGAGAAGGGAAGGGAGGACAGATGGAGACAGGACAGACGCACACACAGCCGGTGACAGAGCCTCCGGCTGCAGCGATGCCCGAACTTCCCAGGACACAGAGCCTGGGCAGAGCTTACGTTTCCTTTTTACCAGTTCGAGCTGAGACCTCTGTTCCTCACATCACAGGGGCCCCGGCTCATCAGCTCCCCCGGAGGATGGGAGCCGACACCCCCGGCGGCAGCCGTGACGGTGATGAGTGATCGTCGATACAGGCGAGAAATACCAACAATGCGAAAACCAGCCGGTGAACGGGGACGAGGAAAGAACTTTCCGGAGCCTCGAAGACCCCACAAAATTCTAATCACAGAAGGAAAGGGAGGAGGCTGGCAGACTCCCCCTGGTCAGGCGGTCAGAGCTAATGTCGCTGGCGAAGGGCATGTCACCCTGTGCCGACAGACGAATGCCAGGGATATGATGTCGCTCCTACGGCATTCCTGCCACAACACCCGCCCGGACCTCTGCACCCGAGATGACAGCCACAGGGGCCCCCTGGACCCTCCAGATGGAAGGCAATCCATCGGGGTCCCAGGGGGGAGCCTTTCGGTACAAGGGACGTGACCGGGGGCAACACTGGACCGTGGTCCCCAAGCGAAGGAGTGCGGGGCTCTCTGTCGTGCTCTTGCGGCTCTCCCGGCGGTCTGGAGCCACAACCGTCCTTGACGACTTAGAAAGAGACACCGCCAGTTGTTTCCCACAGAGACCTTAACGCTCAGGAGAGTAAGAAACCTGTGCTCCCCCGGGAGAAGCCACGCTCACTGCCCCTCCCTTTTTTGTGTGTGAAAAGGGTGCTGTGGCCTCTGGCCCTCGAGGGACAGCTGAAAACGGAGGCTAGAGGCCAGGGAGCCGACACCCGGGACAGAACAGCACCCCGCACACTCCGATTTCGTAACCGTGCATGTGCGGGGGGCTCCACCCACTCCACATCGACCGCCTGCAAGACTGCTGGGTGGGCGTATCTGGGGACGTGTCCCCAGGAGACGTGGGGCTCACCCCAGCCGTGCCAGCACCCGCCCCATCACTGGCCAACCATGTAATTTGGAGTTAAATTAGGGAAAAGGGCACTGCTTCCTTCAAGTGCTTTACTGCCACCTGCTGGCCACCTTCCGCGATGCAGCCACAGCCCTGAAGGCACAGCCAGCAGAGAGGCCTCCCCGGGGTCCTGCAATGCGGTGAGCACATGCGGAGCTCGCTGCATTGCAGCCGAGCAGTAGATGCCTCTGCAGGGTTCTGTGCCGCCAAGACAGCTACTTAAATCCATGCCACACCCGGGCATTTCTCCTTCAGCCTGTGCTTATAATGTGAGCGGGAGACCTCACCGCCCAAGGCTCAGAAAATGACACTCACACCATTTCAGCCCTCACTTGGTGGGGAGGGGAGGTCCCGTGGTGCACAGACACCCGCTTGTCCAAACACCAGCGAACATGGCTTGCTGACTCGAGCCACCAGCTGCCCCCAGCCCTCCGTTCCGTGGGCTTTCAAAGGTCTCGCTGCCTGCCCCAAGGAGGGGTCGGGGAAGTGCGCGGATGAGGGCATGGGTGCTGGCAAACCAGTAAGGGGCTGGTTCTGTGTCGGCCAGCGTCGTGAGCTTAACAACGTCCTCCCAAATTCCTGTGCTGGAGTCCTGACCCTCACCCCCAGCGCCTCAGAACGTGACTGTATTAGAGACGGGATTTGCAGAGGTGACAGGTAAAGTGTGGCCATCTGGGTGAACGCTGGTCCCGTGTGACCGGGGTCCTTGTAAGAGGGAATCAGGACACAGACACGCACAGAAAGGTGATCCCATGAGGACACAGGGGAAGGACGGCCGTCCACAGACAACGAGAGGCCTCGGGGGGCCCCGACCTCCCCCCCACCCCGGACCTCGGGGAGACAGTATGCATCTGCTGTGGGAGCTTCCTTGTCTGTCACTTTGTTACAACCGCCCTAATGAACCAATGCGGTCAGTTCAGATCAATTACTCTGTAAGTTTCAGCCTGAAATGAAGACAGAGAAAACACGTCATGCCAAGAATTCCAAAAGGAAAGATGTATTTTGACATCCTGGCGCCTGCCCCCTTTCCCTGCAGAGTCTGTGGCTTTCATAACCTGCTTTCTGGGCATTGGACGTTTCTAGAGACTTCACCTCCCAGGAGAAGGCAGGCTCACGACGGGGAGAGGGTGTGCCCCTGACATCTCGGTCTGGGGTCTTCACCCATCCCCTCCTGGCACCTCCTCCCCGCTCAGCCCCAAGGGTCAGGCCTGGCTGGAAGGACCATCCCTTGGGGCCTCGATCTCCCTGGAGGCCCACAGCACCCCCTGATCACCTCTCCAACTGGATCCTGGCTCATCTGGGGACGGTAGGGGCACGGGAAATGGATCTGATGCCCCAGGTCAGTACGTAACATACCCCCAAGCAAGGTGAGGCACCTTCCTGCAGCCCCAAGCTGGGACCCCGGGGGCTTGGCGGCTCGAGGTGTGGGGCAGGGGCTGGAGTGCTGGGCTGGGCCAGCCAGGCATGCTCTCGAGCACCCAGCGGCTAGGGACCCTCGGACTTGGGGGTCCTCATCTGTAAAGATGCCCCTGTGCTGTGCGAAGCCCAAGCAGGCACTGTGGAAATGCCATCTCTAGCCGCATGTGTCACCCTGTGAGGCCAGCGGCGCCAGCCTCTCCGGCCTGAAACAGCATCTGCCCATCGCTGCGGCCAGGCTTGGATGCTCCGCTCAGCATGAAGCCCTCCTACCTGCTGGGGTTAGACCTGGCCGCCCCCTGCGGGGGTTCCCGGTCCCCGCCGGTGCTCACGTCAGCCCCAGGCTCCCCTGGACATGGCGGGGGTCCCAGCTCACTAGGGAAACCCCAACTTCAAGGAAGACCAGAGTCTACGCGAACTGGTGCTAACTCCTCAGCCAACCCATATTCAGGAGCACATGTGGTGCGTAGGTGTAGAGCCGGGACACCAAGGTCCTGCCCTCGTGTGGCCGGGGACGCAGCACCTAGACCAGGCACTAGACCTTGCTGTGAGCACCCTCGGAACCTCCCTGGGGCCTGTCCCCTTACCCTGGGGGCTCAGGGGAAACTCCAAGCACTTGGGTGAGACGAGGCCTGAGGGGGAGCGGGGATGAGCCTGGTGAGGGGTGGGGAGCCACGGCCATACATTGTTACATTTCTTCAAGGTTCAAACTCCTAATTTAAAACTTAGAATAATAAAGAGTGGCCAATACAAATTAAGATGGGTGACAAAACATTCAAGGAATTGTTGAGGAAATCAAATGACATTTACAGTAAGTCCTGTGAGCAAAGTGGTTAAGTGCTCTCTGACGGTCCTGTGTTATTCCTTCGTGACAACAGCCAGGTGATCTGGGGATTGGGCGTGGCCGGGCCAAGAGGGTAGGGGCGTGGTCGGGCGGGCTAGGATGCGTGATGGGGGCGTGGACATCAGTGGAGGACAGTGACAGGGGTATGGCCAGGCCAAGAGGACTGTGATGGGGGCGTGGCCAGCCCAGGAGGACAGTGATGAGAGTGTGGCCAAGCAAGGATGTGATGGGGGCGTGGCCGGGTGAAGAACAGCATAGTGGGGGGGTGGCCGGGCGAAGAAGACCATGGTGGGGGCGTGGCCGGGCTAAGAAGACCATGGTGGGGGCGTGGCTGGGGGAAGATGATGGTGGCTGCAGGACAGTGCACTTGTCCCTGTAAGTAACTGCGGTAACGCACTTCACGCAAATCGTTGCTTTAGCTGGAGAGCTCTCTCTGACTGATCCTCGAGCCACTTCTAGAGATTAGCAAACACGCTCAGAGAGGACACGCTCTTGCTCCGGAGCCCCAGGCAGGGCCGAGGGGCTGCTAACTCTCAGGCCCGAGCACACTGGACCGACAGGAGGAGGGGGGAGTCCCCCAGGCCCGGAGGGGGAGGGAGGGCACGAGGCCCCACGGGGCAGCCCCACAGCGTGGGAACGGGGCGGCTCCTGCCCCCGCAGCCGTCCCCTCCCTGGGGGCGGCCACCCTCGCCGGGGCTCCCAGCCAACCAGACCCGCAGTCCACAGGCCGCTCCAGGGCGCAGGGGAGGCTCACGGGAGGACGGAACCCTCCCCCTCCCCCGACCCCTGGCGTTCCTGGGTTGTGGGGATGCATTTGGGTGTTTCACGCGTTCTTCCTTCTGCGACTTCGAATGTTTTGACCATGCCCTGTTGCGCAGAGTAATCTGAAGGGCAAAGCATTTGCGGACAAGCTGCAGACAGGAACGTGCGCTTCCAGAGTAGGCCTGCAGGGGGCGGGCGTCCCGAAGCTCCGCGGCTGCAGGTGCCAGATCGGCAAAGCCCTTCAGCACCTGGCCTTGGCGAGGCCCCTGGGCAGGTCTGGCGGTGGGCACGCAGGATCCCCAGAGGGGCGCGGAGCCAGCGGCTGGGGAACGGCTGTGCCCCCTCCAGGGTGCGAGGCCCAGGGACAGACTTCAACTACACAACCGGAGACCCCAGCACTCCAAGGTGCGTCTTTCGAGAGCGGAGCCAGAAAGGCCCAGCTGGCCACAGGGCAAAACCTGCCTCCTCTACCTCCTGCCGCCGCGGACACGCGGTCACGTCAGGGGCGGCTCGTGTGGAAGCCTGGACGCAGGGGTGCGAGCAGCGCTGGGCGAGAGCTCAGCTCAGGCAGCTGCTGGGCCTGCGGCCTCGGGCAGGCCGCTCACCCTCTCTGGGCCCGTTAGCCCGTCTGAGTAACAGGCCAGCAGGGGTGTGCGGGACGGGACAAACAAGGCAGATCAGGACGATGTCAGAGCCGACCGGGGTGAGACTCTTGGAGGGCCACACGGCCGACCGGCCTCTGCTCAGCGCCTTGCACCCCCCTCGCCGCCTGTCACGGCAGGGGTACATGAGGCATCAGGGCTCAGGAGGCATGACCTGCCTTGGGTCACTTCCCCTGCTTAATCCAAGACCTCCAATAAGGACCTGGCCTTCCCCTTCTGGCAAGTTGTGAAAAAGAAACCCACCACCAGAGGGCAGTGCAGGAGCCGCCGGGCATGGCGGGAAGCAGGCTGCAGCAGACCTGGGAGCCCGGGCTCCAAGCTCAAACTCAGCGCCAGGGGTGGGGCCCTGGGACCACGAGGTTCGGTGGCTTCGGTGCCTGCTGACTGACTCCACGCCTGAGGTCTCAGGGGGGAACCAGCACACGGGGGACCAGAAATCCCCGCTGCAGCCAGCAGTGCAGGAAGCGACCGCAGAACCCCATGCACACACTGCTCCTCGGGGTGAGAGACACAGGCCAGCGGCCAGATGGTCACACGCACCAGAGAGGACAGTGATTCTCGCTGGGAGGCCACCGGCCGGTTGAGGGTAGGAGGGTGGAGAGCCGGCTCGGAGAGCTCTGCCGAGCTGGGGCCCTGCAGCTGGGGTCAGGCCTTAGCCACTCTCCGTTCCTGCCTCCTGTATGTCCAGGGCCCTGCCGTCTGGGCCTCGCTGATTCTGGAAGGTCTGCCCCTCCCAGGGCAAGTCAATCCCGGCACTGAAGGACACGCCCAGAGAGTGACTCTCAGATGCAAAGAGCCCGTGCGGCGCCGTCACCCCCACCTGTCTTAGGGCTCCCCCCTCAGGGCCACGACCCACCTGTCCTGACCCGCCCGGAGCAGGCCCCAGCCAGCCAGGCACAGCCCCCGTGTCCCAGAGCCCTCTCCGGACTGCCCCACCTCTTCTTCCCCCAGAACCACGGTGAAGGCCCTCGGCACCCCCCTCCCCCCCCGCCCGCGCGTCCCGTGTGGCGCACTTGCCCCTCGGCTCGGGAGCTGTGAATAACACACCATCTTTCCAAAGGCAGCAGACTCGCAGCCGCAGGGCCGGAGAGGGAGCAGGGCAGGATGAGCGCAGAGACTCGCCCTGGCTCCTTCCCACGGGCCCAGGGCGCGACGGGCCCCGCTCACACGGCCGCAGGGACTGACGCCCCCCCAGGCAGGCAGGGTCGCGGCGGCTGAGGGAAATGGATGGGTGGCCTGGGAGGTGGTAAAAGTCACTACCCATCCGGAGCACAGCTCAGAGCCTCCCCTGCTCTGCCCTTCCCCTGCCGTCCTGGGCCCACACTCCCCATCTGCTCTCCCAGAGCCACGGTCCACCCTCCCTGCTCGGAGAGTCCCCTCCACCGCCCGCTGTCCCTGCTTCTGAGAACACGACTTCCTCCCCTCGCCTCCATTAAAGACTGCATCGGAGCCGCCAGGAGGAATTCGGTTTCTTTTCTTTTCTTTTTAAGTAGGCTTCACACCCAGCACGGAGCCCAGCTCGGGGCTTAAACTCCCAACCCTGAGATCAAGACCTGAGCTGAGATCAAGAGCTGATGCTTAACTGCCTCAGCTGCCCAGGCGCCCCGCGTGGGGCTCCATTTCTTTACGAGACTGCAGCTGACACAACCCTGACCTCACCTTGGCCAGGTGGGACTGGGGGGACTTGTGCCTGGCACACGGAAATCGGGCGTCATGCTGGGCCGCCTGTACCGGGAATGGGGTGTCCCACGGGCTGCCTGTATCAGAAAGCACCTGGGGCCACGCTCTATCAGGGCCCCCAAGATGTCCGATGACTCTGCCCTACAGGAATGCAGGGGCCTGGACTAACCCTTCCAGTTTCTCTAGAGACGTCAGAAATTGTAACTGCTGTTTGTGACTGCTGATGACTAGTTCAAATACCTTAGAAACTCTGCGCGGGTCAAATGAACTCTTGGGAGGGTAGGGGTGAGCTGCTCGCGCCCTCTGGGGGGAGGGTGGCGGAGGGACAGCGGGGGGAGGGGTGGCGGGCGGCGGGCGCACCTGGTGGATCTCGTGCCAGCCATTCTCGTCGCGGCAGCACACGGAGGCGTGTTCGTGGAGCAGCAGCTCGCAGCAGTAGGGGTCGCCCCCCACGATCGCCGTGTGGTAAAGGGGGGTGAGGCCATAGCTGTCTTTGTAATCCGGGGACGCTCCAAGCTCCAAAAGGGTCTAGAAGAAAACACCAAACACATGGTCATGGGTCTTGTGGCCCTTCCTGCAGGAAGTGAATCGAGAAAGAAGCACGAGGGTCACACCCTGCCCCAGGCTGACGCTGACCTTGGCTCCTGCACTTCCCAGCCCTCCTGGAATCCAGCCGGCCCCTACTCTAGACAGCGAGGTGTCTGGCCCTGAACCTGCATGTAGTGGCCGGTACGCAGGACAACTGTGCATCCGGGAGCTCAGGGGACCCTGTGCAGACGCGCATCTGTGACAGACACGCACCTGTGACAGACACGCACCTGTGCAGACAGACGTGCCCGTGCAGACACACACTCATATGGACACGTGCCTGTGACAGACACGCACCTGTGACATACACACACCCGTGCATACGCACACCTGTGCAGACACGCACCTGCTGCACCCAGAGCCCTCCTGTGCCCCGCTGACCCCTCTGTACCAGCAGAGAGCAAAGTGAGCGTGGCTTTTTGCAGAAAAGAGAAAAGGTTCACCCACAACCTAAGATACAGCATCAAGGATCTCAGCGCGCACCCTGAGGGGGCAAAACCAGGAAGATGTGTGGTGAACGCTGGATTTCAGACAAAGCCGGCAGACGAGGTGCAGCCGATGTAAACTTGGCCTCCCCGCCGGGGCTCCTGGAGGCCCCACGCACACAGGGCCAGGGCAGGTAAAGCATGCAGGGGGCAGTGGGGAGGAGGCGGGAGGGAAGGGTGGTGGGGACCAGACCCCAGATCAGTGTCCGGAGAACTGGGACAGCGGCAGCGGCAGCAGCGATCCTGGCTCAGGGCCCGAGGGCTGGGTTTGCAGCCCCCCAGGGTGCGTGGCTCTGCGCGCTGCCCTTCCAGGCTGAAAACGCCTGACTGAACCGAGGGACAGACAACCTTCTGTAAACACCAGATTCTACAAATCCCGGGAAGAGAAGGTGGGGTCCAGACTAAACTTCCAAACCGCAGTGGGAACACAATTCAGGGGCAGTTCAGGTGGCCGTTGTGGGACGGGGACAGGGCACGGAGATCAAACAGGCAGGGGCGACCCCGTGGGGGATGGGCTCCAGAACGTACCTTCAGGGCCACCTGGTTCCTGGCCCGGGCGGCTTTGTGCAGGGCTGTCATCCCGTCTCTGGCGCGGAAGTCCAGGTGAGCCCCGCCGTTTCTGAGGGCTTTGATCAGCTCCGCGGGATCGTCCAGCTGCGCGGCGAAGGTCAGCGGGGTCTCTATGGGACCCAAACACACGCAGTTCAGACCAATCGGGAGACAGCCAAGGCCCACGGCCCCCCGAGTCAAGTTCAGAGTCTCAGCAGGAGCTGGAAGAACCGGCCCCAGAGGGATCTGTGGCTCCCAACCACCCGTCAGCCCCAACAGCCACGCGGTCAGTTAGCATGGCTCAGGTGGCCCCGGTGACAATGCCGGTGACACCCGGGGTCATATGCAAACCAAAATGGGGGTCGAGACAAAGTTTCCACATTATCGCTTTGTGGACTCGGGCTCGGAGTCCGAGAAGCTGCCCGCTGCCCTTGCCTGGGGGTCAAAGAATCCCCCCACACCATCCAGATGCTGCCTTTTGGGAGGAGTGACCCCCTAGGGCTGTAGTTAAAGGTCTACAAGGCAGACGCCCACCTTTCCTCATTTCAATTTCATGACATTTCAGGGCGTCTTCATGGACGCCGGGACTCGGGCTGTAAGTGAGGTGTGGAGCCTGCGCCCCATGGAGGTCTGGGGTGGCGAGACCCCAAGAGCCGTCACAGTGGGTTGGGGTCAGCTCGCTTAGCAACCAGCGTGAGGGCTGGGGTGGAAGCCCACCCCCCGGGGACGAAGGTCAGGAAGGGTGCCCCACCGCCCTGTGCAGCTGACTCTGGGCCGGTCGGGAGCCGGCTGTGACATGGACGCCGGCACCTGGCTGACTCCACCTCCTCCGCTCCCTCTACCCCGCTCTCGCCACCGCCGGCCCGGGACCCCGTCCTGAGGCGGTTCATCGGAGAGGCCTCCACATGACAGAAAAGCGCCAAGAGCAGTGTGACAGCACACAGGTCCCCAAGATCCAGACACGGCACCCACGGGAAACCTGACAAGTCGTCTGAATTCGGGCGCATTTGGGGAATAAAGGGACTGAGGCCTCCGACCTGGGGCCGATTTCCGCCTGACCGCACTTCGGGCGCAGACCCCGCTGCCCCAGGAAGGACGGCCGCACGGTGGCTTTAGCTCCGCTGCCCCGTCTGTTATGGATCCTCGTGCTCATTTACCCGCAAGTGAGCGCTGTGCTGAGCGCTCGTTCAGTCCGCCGTGGGAGTCACCCCGGCGCGATGCTCGGGCTTAGCCCACTCCCCGTGGCCAGCGTGCGTGTGTGGACACAGCCGTGCGTGTGTGGACGCAGCCGTGTGCGCGCGTGTGGACGCAGCCGTGCGCGCGCGTGTGGACGCAGCCGTGCGCGCGCGTGTGGACGCAGCCATGCGCGCGTGGACGCAGCCGTGCGCGCGTGTGGACGCAGCCGTGCGTGTGTGGACGCAGCCGTGAGCGCGTGTGGACGCAGCCGTGCGCGTGTGTGTGGACGCAGCCGTGCGCGCGTGTGGACGCAGCCGTGCGCGCGTGTGGACGCAGCCGTGCGCGTGTGGGGACACGCGCGTGTGTGGACGCAGCCGTGAGCGCGTGTGGACGCAGCCGTGCGCGTGTGTGGACGCAGCCGTGTGTGTGTGGACGCAGCCGTGCGCGTGGACGCAGCCGTGCGCGCGTGGACGCAGCCGTGCGCGCGTGTGGACGCAGCCGTGCG